>CAUYRH010036320.1:0-16467 GCA_963574655.1 Perodicticus potto | reverse complement strand
AGTCTCCTCGGCAACTACAGAGTGGCTTATGACTCTGATCCTACATGAAAAATCCAGCATGTGTTCTCTATCTCTTAACGCCAAAGCACCACCTGCTGACCAGGAAATATGTTGCTATATATACATTTTTTTGCTGCTTCTTTCAATTTTTTTCCTTAGTTTCTTTGCCTTCTTTCTTTCTTTCTTTTTTTTTTTTTTGAGACAGAGTCTATGTCACCATTAGTAGAGTGCCATGATGTCACAGCTCACAGCAACCTCAAACTCTTGGGCTTAAGCGATTCTCTTGCCTCAGCCTTCCAAGTAGCTGGGACTACAGGTGCCTGCCACAATGCCCGGCTATTTTTTTTGGTTGCAATTGTCATAGTAGTTTAGCAGGCCTGGGTTGGGTTCAAACGTGCCAGCCTGGTGTATATGGCTGGTGCCCTATTCACCGAGCTATGGGTGCTGAGTCACCTTAGTTTCTTTTCTTTTCTTCTTTTCCTCTTTTACTGTTGTTTTTTGTTTAGTTTTGATTTGGTTTGGTTTGATTTTTATGTTTTCCAATAGCAAGGGCTCCTCCATTTTTGTTATGATTTTTCAGCCCCTTTTATTCATTTTAATGTCTCTCCTTCTCTCTTTGGTAAAGATTTCTCTATTTTTCTCATTTCTCCCACGTAAATTTCTCATGCAACACCTAAGATAGCCCCCCTTTTTTCATCATCTTATACAATTATATTTTTTAATTTTTACCTATTTTTTGGCAGTGCCTGTAGCTCACTGCATAGGGCGCTGGCCACATACACCAAGGCTGGCAGGTTCGAAACCAGCCTGTGCCAGCTAAAACAACAATGATAATTGCAACAAAAAATAGCTGGGCATTCTGGCAGATGCCTGTAGTCCTAGCTACTTGGGAGACTGAGGCAAGAGTATTGCTTGAGCCCAAGAATTGGAGGTTACTGTGAGCTGTGACGCCATGGCACTCTACCCAGGGTGACAGCTTGAGAATCTGATTCAAAAAAAAAAAGTATCTATTTTTATTATATATTTTCATTATATTTTCTCTTCCCTGAGGGCTAGAGGGTCACAGCATGGTCTGGCTCATGGAGGATATGAGCTCACGGTCTTGGGTATCCTTCTAGAAAGAAGGTATTGATAGGTCTCAACTGCAATGTACTGCTGATTTCTTTCTGTATTTGGTAGAGGTAGGGTCTTGCATTTTTCCAGGCTGGTAAGGAGCTCCTGACTTCGAGAGAACCACCCAGCCCAGCTCCCCAAAGCCCTAGAGCTGCAAGTGTGATTAAAGCACTCCACTAAAAACTACCATTTCTCCTATCACTCTCTTTCTCTCTTACTGTCCTTTTTCCTCTCCCTTTCTTCAATTCTTTCCTTCTCCCCCCCTTATTTGTCCCTCTTTTTCTTTTCTTTCTCCCTTCTACCTCTTTACCTTTATCTTCCTTTTGGCCTTCTACCAAAAGGCCATTTCAACACCTAAGCCATGAGACAAGGAAATTTAAAGCAAAGAAGGTAGTAAAAAGGAAGAAGTAGGGAGAGAAAATGAACAAGAAAAAAACACATGTGAGTAGAAACCAACAGAAAAGTTCTGGTGACATGAAAAACCAGAATAGAGCACGCGCGCGCACACACACACACACACCATCCTCCCTCTGCCAAAAAGAAAAAATCATGAAGTAGCTACGACACAGGATTCTACCTATAAAGAATTAATGGAAATGACAGAAAGGGAATTTAAAATGTGGATGGCAAAAATAAAGGGAAATGATGAGAAAATGAAAAAATGGAACTAAAAAATGGACAAAAGATAGGAATATAGAAAGGACATGGGGGAGCTCAACCATAGCCCATTGAGCCACAGGCGCTGGGCCTGGTTAGCTACCTTTGATCTTCTTAAACAAAATAATTTTCAGCACAGACTTCTGTATCCTGCTAAACTAAGCTTCAAAATTGATGGAGAAATCAAATCTTTTACTGATATATATGCACTGAGGAAATTCACTACAAGGCCAGATTTACAGGAAATACTTAGACCAGTTCTCAACACTGAACATCGCAATGGACTATCAGCAAAATAAACACACACAAACTAAAGGATAAAACCTACCTTCCACAACACAGCAAAGGATAAAACTAATCAATGGACCTTCACAAAATAAAATGAGTAGAACTCTTCCACACTTATCAATTCTCTCAATAATTGTTAAAGGTTTGAATTCCCCACTGAAGAGGCATAGGCTGGCTGATAAAAAAGCACAAGCCAGGCTTGGCGCCTGTGGCTCAACAGGCTAAGGCACCAGCCACGTACACCTGAGCTGGTGGGTTCGAATCCAGCCAGGGCCCGCCAAACAACAATGACGGCTGCAACCAAATAATGGCCAAGCATTGTGGCGGGCGCCTGTAGTCCCAGCTACTTGGGAGGCAGAGGCAGGAGACTCACTTGAGCCCAGGAATTCGAGGTTGCTGTGAGCTGTGATGCCATGGCACTCTCTCCAGGGTGACAGCTTGAGGCTCTGTCTCAAAAAAAAAAGAAAGAAAAAAGCACAAGCCATCCACATGATGTGTCCAGGAAACACACCTAACCTTGAAAGATTAAACAAGACACAGGGTAAAAGATTAGAAAACAATATTTTGGGCAAACAGAAACCAGAAGAAAGGAGGGGGTCTCCATCTTACCTTCAGATACAAGAGGATTTAAAGGAATTACAGTTAAGAAAGACAAAGATTCACCTCATATTGGTCAAGGGAACATTTTAATTCTAAGTATTTATGCATCCAACATAAATGCTCCCAGATTTATAAAACAAACATTGATTGGCCTGAGCAATATGATATCTTGTAACACTGTAACAGCTTGGGACTTTAAACACCCCTCTTGTTAGACTGAACAGATCATCTAAACAGAAACTAAACAAAGATACAAGGGAACAACCCTAGAACAAATGGGGTTAATAGACATATACAAAACACACCATCCCAAGGCTAAGAAATATATGTTCTTCTCATTAGCCCACAGAAAATACTCCAAAATAGTTCCTATCCTAGGTCACAATTCAAACCTCAACAAAATTTAAAAGATTTAAATTATACCTTATATTTTTATAGATGACAAGGCAATAAAGGTGGGACTCAACTCCAACAAAAATTTTCATTCCCACACAAAGGCATGAAAATTAAACAACTTTATGTTGAATGACAGCTGAGTTAACAAACAGATAAAGGAAAAAAATATTAAACTCCTAAAACATAACAACAATGAATCTACAAGTTATCAAAACTTATGGGATACTGCAAAAGCAGTCTTAAGAGGGAAATTTATCACAATATAGGCCTACATCCAAACAACAGAAACAGAGCACATCAACAACCTAATGAAGCATCTTAATGAAATGGAAAAGGAAGAGCAATTTAATCCCAAACCTAGAAGAAAAGAAATAACCAAATTAAATCAGAAATAAATGAAATTGAGAACAAAAGAATCATCCAGAAAAATCAATGAAACAAGAAGTTGGTTCTTTGAAAAGATAAATAAAATTGATAAACCTTTGACCAGATTAACTAGGAATAGAAATGTAAGATCTCTAATAACCTCAATCAGAAATGAAAAAGGGGAAATAACAACAGATATCACAGAGATACAAGAGATTATCTCTGACCACTATACGAAACTCTACACCCAGAAACTTGACAAGATGGAGGAAAAGGACCAATATCTAGAATCATACCATGTCCTTAGACTTAACTAAGAAGAAACAGATCTGTGGAACAGACCAACACCAAGCACTGAGATTGAAGAAACAACAAAAAATCTGCCAACAAAAGAATGCCCTGGACCAGATGGCATCTCACCAGAATTCTATCAAACCTTCAAAGATGAGCTTGTACTTACTTACACTGAATTACCTATTCTAAAACACTGAGAATGAAGGAACCTTCCCTAACACATTCTATGAAGCAAACATTACCCTGATACCAAAACTAGGAAAGGATCCTATTAAAAAGAAGTACAAATTAATTTCACTAATGAATATTGAGTATTAGCAAAAATACTCAATACAATCCTAGCCAACAGATTACAGCAACACATTTAAAAAATTATACATCATGGGCAGTGCCCAGGGCTCAGTGGGTAGGGCACTGGCCATATACACCCAGGCTGGCAGGTTAGAATCTGCCCAGAGCCTGCTAAACAACAATGACAAGTGCAACAAAACAATGGCTGGGCATTGTGGCGGGTGCCCGTAGTCCCAGCTCCTTGGGAGGCTGAGGCAAGAGAATTGCTTAAGCCTAAAAGTTTGAGGTTGCTATGAGCTGTGATGCCATGGCACTCTACTGAAGGTGATATAGTGAGATTCCGTCTCAAAAAAAAAAAAAGAAAGAAAATTATACATCATGATCAAGTAGGCTTCATTGTAGGGGTGCAAGGCTGGTTTAACATACACAAATCCATAAATGTAATTCACCATATCAATAGAAGCAAAAACAAAGATGGTATGATCCTCTCAATAGATGCAGAAAAAGCATTTGATAAAATTCAGCATCCTTTTCTAACAAGAACACTTAAGAATATAAATGTAGGTGTCACATTTCTTAAAATGATTAAAGCCATCTATGACCAACCCACAGCCAATACCATACTAAATGAAGTAAAACTGAACACTTTTCTACTTAGAACATGAACCAGACAAGGATGTCCTCTTACACCATGTCTATTCAACATAGTGCTGGAAGTTATAGCTGACGCAATCAGCATCACTCTGTCAGACTTCAGGCAAGAGAAGGATACAAAGGGTATCCAAATGGGGGCAGAGGAGATCAAAACCTTGCTCTTTGCTGACAATATGATGTTATGCTTAGAAAAGCCCAGAGATTCAAACACAAGACTCCTGGAAGTGATCAAGAAATAGAGTAACATCTCAGGGTATAAAATTAATGTTCACAAATCTACTGATATGTGTATGCCAAGGCAAGAAGCTAATCAAAGATTCGATTCCCTTCACAGTAGCTTCAAAAGAAAATGAAATACCTAGGAATATACCTAACAAAAAGAGGTGAAGGACTTCTACAAAGAGAATTATAAAACCCTAAGAAAAGAAATAGCAGAAGACATCAACAAAAAGAAGAATAAATAATGCTCCTGGCTGGGAAGAATCACATTGTTAAAATGTCTATACTAGGCCAGGCACGGTGGCTCATGCCTATAATCCTAGGACTCTGGGAGGCCAAGGTGGATGAATAACTCACAGGTTCAAGACCAGCCTGAGGAAAAAGTGAGACACTGTCGCTACTAAAAATAGAAAAACTGATGCAAGAGGATTGCTTGAGCTCAAGAGTTGGAGGTTGCTGTGAGTTATGATGCCACGCACTCTACCCAGGGTGATAGCTTTAGACTCTGTCTCTAAATAAATAAATAAATGTCTATACTACCCAAAGTAATCTACAGATTCAATGCAATCCCAATTAAAATACCATCATACTTTCAAGAACAGAAAAAACCCTATATAGCCAAGGCAATTTTTAGTAATAAAAACAAAGTTGGCAGCATCATCACTCTGTCAGACTTCAGGTTATATTACAAGTCCATGATCAAAATAGCATGATATTGACACAAAATAGACATACAGATATATGGAACAAAATAGAAAACCAAGAGATAAAATCAGTCTCTTATAGCTATCTGATCTTTGATAAACCAAACATAAGCATATTCTGGGGAAAAGAACCCCAATCCAATAACTGGAGTTGAGAGAACTGGATAACCACATGTAAGAATGAAATTGGATCCGCACCTTCCATCACTTAACAAAAATTGACTCAAAATGGATAAAAGATTTAAATCTAAGAAATGAAACAATAAAAATTTTTTCCTATACCTAGAATGTTCTTTCCCCCGTTATACAATGGCAAAAATTCCTCTCTCCTTCAAGATTTTACTCAAATGATACCTTTCCAATTTCCTGCTCCCCCAATAGTATTTATCACCTTCTAATGTACTATGTAAGTTAATTATGTTTATTGTCTGTTTCTTCTCCTGTAAACTCTTAAGAGTATCCTAGAGCACTGTAGGTTCTCAGTTAAGTGTTTACTGAAGAAAGAGATGCATTTCCACAGAGAAAGATAGTCAGAATTTCCCAAGGGCATTAGGTATCAGAGGGAAAAAGCCTTTGCTCTAAACCAGTGATTTTCAACCAGTGTTTCATGAGTGGATCTTAGGTGTGCCATTAAATGTTTTAAAGATCATTAATTATTTTCAAAATCAAGTTCAAAGCACAGTAGGTATATTCTTTTTCTGAGCTTTTTTTTTTTTTTTTTTGATCAATATAATTTAAGTGTGCCACAGAATTTTAACTATAGGTTCAAGTGTGCCATTAGATACAAAAGGTTGAAAAATCCTGCTTTAAACCAAAGTTTTCTTCCAAGGCAGTAGCAGCTCTCCTTGAATGAAGCAAGTATGTTTTAACTTCGGCCCCATTGGTCTGGAAATTGTATATTGTTTTATTTCCTTTGTTCCCCTAAAGTTGTTATTATTATTCAAGTTTTAACAGGCATTCTTGTATTAGCAAAGTCTAAAGTTAGGAGCATCTGAGCCCTCTTTAAAGATCTCAGAAGGCTTTAACTCCAATCCTCTCGTTCCTATTTCCTTTGAATTTACATGTTATTGCAGTTGAGTATTTCAGATCTATCTTACTTTCTATGTTGCCAAATTATTATTATTCTATACAATAATTGCTTGCTTGGATTTACTCATATATTTTCCGATTTCTTTCCTTAACATTCCCTCTTGGTTCTCACATCATTCTTTCTTTCTGAAATATATTCCAAAGTTACTCTTAACCTAATACTTCTTTCTCAGCAGTTTTGTTAATAATGTGCAACCATCACACCACTATCTAATTACAGAACATTTTCATCACCTCCAGAAAAAACTTTGTGCCCATTAGCAATCATTCCCAATCCTACATGCCCCCTCTTTTCCCTCATTCACTACTTTCTCTGGGAATTCATCTATTGCAGACATTTCATAGAAATGGAATCACATTATGTGGGCTTTTGTGTCTGGTTTATTTCACAAAGCATGTTTTCAAGATACATCCATGTTGTAGCATGTATCAATATTTCATACCACAATTGTTTATCCATTCATAAACTGATGGACACTTGGGTTGCTACCACTTTTTGGTTATTATATATGCTACTGCTGACACTGAAACTGCCCTTACATAAAATCAAGGGCCACAAGGTAGGAACTGCAAAAGCGGAGATATGTGTGTGTATCTCTGACCAATCTGGATGTTTTTGAGGAAATGGAAACAGATTTGCAAGTGTTATGACACCTTGATCCTTTTTCATTGGTAAGGTCCCTGATTCTCCCATGGAGACCCTTGATTCTACCCATTTAATACAAGTTGTTTAACCTTCCAGACCCGTGGCAGGTCATTTGTTTCCAGGTAACATTTGGGGGTGAAAGCATGGCTGAGAAGAACTAGGGAACCTGGGGGATTTGTCCCCTTTTGGATTTAGAGAATTCGGTTCTCTTCTTATATGGTTGCCAAGGGTAGAGAACCTGTGGAATTCATTCCCTTTTGGAGTAGGAGATGGTGGTTCTCTTTTTTGCAATTCTCATTTATCTGGTAAGTCCTTAGGATTAAGATGATGTGTGTTGGGAATTCCCTGTATTGTCTACTTGTCATGTTGTATTTGTGTTGTTGTTTTTCAACATGGGAGGCTCCATTTCTATTTCATCTGAAAGCTTTTGAAGGAGCATCTTGGCTGAATAGCCAACTTACAGACATAAGTCTATGTCTGAAAGAAAAATAGTTATTACAATCCAACATACATGCTGGAGTGTAAGAAGAAGTGGCCATTCATTGGAACCTTAAATTATAATATCAAAAGCCAGGTGAATAGGACAAGATCCCATATGTAAAACCTTTCATGCAACTGCATAATAGACTGTAAGGCCATGTGATAAAATAGGGGATGGATCAACTAGGTGGGATGTCATGAACCTGTTCCCCTGCCAGTAGCTCCCCACCCAGTAGGGAAGGTGCTGAAAGCCTGGCCACGCTCAAGCTCGTGTTGCTGGGGCTCCAGTGCAGTGGTCATGGAGCACACTGAGGGGAGCACTTTTACCCTTGTCCCTAATCAGAGCCCCAAGTCAACCCAGGAATCAGCCCTGAATGGAGACAGATCCAGGGTAACTACGGCTGCCATTGCCACCACCACCACCATCGCCACCACTGCCACCACCATCTTAGCACCACAAGAAGATCCCGGGAGGGCATGACTGGGACAATTCTTCAGTCCCACACCCTCTAGGTTATAACTTGAAAGTAGGAATAGTCTCTCCTTCTAAGACCTGGCAGAGAACTCAATTTGGCCATAAGGTACCCACAGCCAGGGCATAACAATTCCCTTTACAGCAATACTAGATAGGGGGCTTGAATGCACAAGGACAACCAGCAGGGTATTACTGGGACTTACACAAATTGCATCCTAATGCAGATGCAGACAATGAGAAAATAAGTCGTTACTGAAAGTGTATTCTGGCAAAGGAGTGCTTAGACAGAAGAGTTTAAAGCAGCAGTTCTTGACCTGTGGTTTACAGCATTAGGAAGGTTGAGGACCACTGGTTTAAAGGAAGTCTAAGAATTACAGCAAAAGGCCAATGAAGATCCCTCTGAATTTCTGGATCACATCTATCAGGCATACCAAAAATGTACAGATGCAGATCCAGAGGTCCCTAAAAATAAGAGCAAGAATCTCTGAACAACTGATATCGCCTTTAGAGTATAAAATGCTAGGGAAGAACTGAAACTAAAACCTATATGTACTCTGTTAGCTGTGTCAACCAAGAGTCAAAAGGAAAGGGAGGAAAGAGTTACCCCATGTTGAGGTACAATCAGTGTGCTTTTTGTAAAATGTAAGGACATTGGAAAGAACACTGCTCAATTTCAAAGGGCTCCAAGAAACAAGAAACCTGCAGGACAGCAAATGGTTTTTTGAGTCCAGGACCCAGATGACAAAGGAGGGAGCCCAGGAGCTCCATGCCTCACTAGCAGCTCCAAATATAGCCACAGGAGCCCTGGGTATGACTAACTGTGGGGACTCGATTAGTGGGAGTGATGCCATGGCCAAACCGCATGGGCAGAAATGAACCAGGGCCTCCCACTGGGCCACTGTCCTAGCTCCTGCTATCATCCATGCAGGAGACTCCACAAACCAGACAGGAGCAGGGGCCAGAGGCAGTGAGATAGTTATTGGCAAGTGGTGGCTGAGGAACTGGCCCTGAATGGAGCCAGGTCCTATGGTGTCACTGGAGTCCCAGGAGGCAGACCCTAGAGAACTGCCACCAGAGCTGGAGCTGCTCTTGCCGCTGACTCCACTGTTGAATCTGATAGACCTGGGTAGGCAGCAGGAGCACAGGGAGGTGTTCCAGAAGCATCTCTGAGGATGCCTCTGAGCTCCTGCTGGATGAATACCAGAGACTGATGAAGCATACAAGAAGTATGCCCCGGTCCATTTGAAGTTTGGGCCTCAGAGACTCGCACATTGTTGCGACATTTGCAAGAAAAAAACTATCAAAATGGGAATAAGGCTGTATTGGCCAACAAGTCCCCGGGACATGCAGAGAGAATTTAAATTCTCTATAGCAATGAGTATAGATTCATGCAGATCTCCATGCCATCAACAACATATATAATACAAGTGAGTAGGAATGGCACTCAGTCGCATTTCAATGGCAGGATCTTGGGACTAGGGTGGCCTCTTGGCATTGTTGGACTGTGTTGCCTCAGAGTTTTAAAAGGCTCTCCTTGGGCGGCGCCTGTAGCTCAGTGAGTAGGGCACCGGCCCCATATACTGCGGGTGGTGGGTTCAAACCCGGTCCTGGCCAAACTGCAACAACAAAAAAAAAAATAGCCAGGTGTTATGGCAGGTGCCTGTAGTCCCAGCTACTCAAGAAGCTGAGGCAAGATAATTGCCTAACTCCAGGAGCTGGAGGTTGCTGTGAGCTGTGTGACCCCAAGGCACAAAGAAAAAATAAATAAATAAATAAATAAATAAAAAATTTTTAAAAGTACCTATTTAAAAAAAAAAAGCCTCTCCTGCCTTGTTTGGTGACAGCTTAGCTATAAATGGACAGATCTGAAAATAGCAGGTTACTTATCTGGGATTCCAAATTAGCACAGGAACTCATGGCAAATGCATGGCTTCCTAGGACTGGCAGGGTTCTGTCACATCTGGATCCCAAATTTTGGACTAACAGCAAACCCCTTGTGTAAGGCCCTTTAAGGGAAAAATGCGGAGCCCCTGATCTGGACCACAGACTGTCAAAATGTCTTTGAAAACTAAAGGAGGTGTTATGACTGCCCCCATTCCTTGCTTTTCGTCAATGTATAATTTAAGTTCTTTCTGCAAATCAGGCATTTAAATTATATATTCACGAAAAGCAAGGAATGGGCCTTGGAGTCTTCAGTACAGATGCTAGAAGACATTCCATAAGTAAGCTGGAGGCATACTTGTCAAACCCACTGGACAATATTATGAGAGGACTTGACTCCGGGCCGTAGCAGCTACTTTTGAGTTATTACTAAAGACTGTGTCTACTCTCAATCCTGCTATCCTGCTACTAGCCAAAGAGACTGAGGCTTTGAGTTTAAATCATGACTGTAGAGTTTCTAGAAGCTGCATATTCTCACAAGATAGATCTGTCAGACCAGCCAATGCCAGAGCCAGATTGGGATATTTTCACTGACAGGAGGAGCTTTATGGACAATGGACAGGGTAGGGCTGGATATGCAGTGATCCCAGGAACTGGAAACAATGGCACTGCCCTCTGGAACTTCAGCCCAGGAAATTGAGCTGATTGCTTTAACCACAGCTCTATAGTTATCCAGAGGAAAAAAAGACTAAACATTTATATGAACTCTAAATATGCTTTTATGGTCATGCATGTTCATGGTGCAATTTAGAAAGAAATTATTTCCTGATGGCAGGAAATAATTATTTTAAGTGTACCACTGAAACAATGGCCCTGATACGGGCTGTGGCTGAGCCCAAGCATGTGGCCATCATGCGTTGTCCTAGTCACCACAAAAAGAGGCACTTGTGTTGGAAAAAGCAATCAGGTCACTGGCAGAGCAGCCAAGGAAGCTGCTAAAAGTGATCTGTTCCTCAAGGCCTTGATACCGTGGCTGCATTTAGACCAAAATAATCTCTCTTTAAAACTAAAGACTGGAGCTCTCACATTAGGGATGGCACAGCCAGGTGGAGACAGAATTCTCATGGACTCATTCTCCTACCCAGAGCCTTGGTTCGGTTTCTTATGGGGCACCTACAGAAAGCACACATTATGGGTATGATGCCTTAATGGATTTGCTGGGACCTTATTTAAGAAGACCCCCTTTGCAACAAACTATTTCTGTGCTAGAAACAATCCAAACACAGAAAAGCAACCTGTTGCATAGGACACCCAACATGGGGGGACCCACCCTTTTGATGACTGACAAATGTATTTCACTTGGATGCCTGAAATATGTTAGTAGATACCTTTCTAGGCTGGGTAGAGGCTTATCCTACCTGAATAGAATGTGTGAAGTAAACAGAATCCTTTGGAAGTAGGAGATAGGCTCCTACTAGGAACTGCTGGTACTAGCCCCGGACAGGGCCTTTGCCAAGTTCCTGCATGCATATGCCACCATGTAGGCTTCAGACAATGACAGGACAATGGGTATCGGCAGTCCACGTAAAGAGGCTAAGCAGAGGGAGAGTACTCAATGACAGTATCCATTGGAGGAAATTGTCCTTCCTGGCATCTGTACCTGGATCTGTTGTACAATGCGCTGTGGTTACTCATGAGCTTCCTTGGTGGTCTTCACCTCTCTGTGGGAACCTGGTGAACTGCTTCTCCAAGGAGCAGAACACAGTGAACTCAATGATCCCACAGGTCATCAGGATGTTCCTGGGCTCCCTTCCTCCATACAGAGTGATAATAGACCCACCACTGCTATGTATCAGAGGTAACCTGGCAGGTAAGCAAAGTCCTATGTGTAGCATGGAAACTGATGCATCCTGAAACTGATGCAGCCAACCCCAAAGGGGGATAAGGTATTGCCATTTATCCTCCTATATATAAGAGTAGCCCCTAGAAGTAGACTTAAGTTAAATCCCTAAGAAACAGTTTACGGGAGACCCTTTCTAGCACCCCCAGGAAAGGACAGCAATATAACCATAAGTGGGGGCGGTGCCTATGGCTCAGTGAATAGGGCGCCAGCCCCATATAACGAGGGTGGTGGGTTTGAATCCGACCCTGGCCAAACTGCAACAAAAAAGTAGCTAGGCGTTGTGGTGGGCACCTACAGTCCCAGCTACTTGGGAGGCTTAGGCAAGAGAATCGCCTAAGCCTAAGAGCTGGAGGTTGCTGTGAGCTGTGTGACACCAAAGCCCTCTACCGAGGGCAACAAAGAGACGCTCTGTTGGGCGGCGCTTGTGGCTCAATGAGTAGGGCCCTGGCCCCATATACCAAGGATGGCGAATTCAAACCTAGCTCCAGTCAAACTGCAACAAAAAAAAAAGTGAGCCTCTGTCTTTAAAAAAAAATTTTTTTTTAACACGGTGTATATATATATATATATATATATATATATATATATATATATGTATGTATGTATATATATAGTATATATATATATGTATATATATATATATATATATATATATGGTTAATACATACATATAACCATAAGTGAAACAGTAAAGCAATATATCAAACACTAACCACATACATGAGTCTGCCTCTTTCAGGTCCCTGCAATTTTCAAGTTTGGAGAAGGCTAGTGTCGTTCATTCTGATGTTACTGAGTGCCCAAAGAGGTCACGGTCTAGTCACTAAACAGAAGTGTAAATGCAGAGTACTTCCCGATGGTATCCTCAGCACTTGTCCCAGGGGCCTAAGAATGGGGCCAGATGTGTGAGAGATGAGGCAGCCTGGAAACAGCAGGGATCTACTGTTAGGAGCCCAGGGCCCCTCACACCAGCTCCCCAGGAAATAAGCCTGCTGGGCTTCTCAGTAGAGCAGCCATGGCCACATTCCCAATGACAGACATGGGTGGGAATAAGAAATGAGAGAATATGAGGAAGAGGGTGGGCCAGAAGAGGGCAGATGAGGGAGGGTGGGTGCTGGAGTTATCCAGACCACTGTCATGTGTTGCCTGGCTAGCTCCTGGCTTCTCCACAGTGGTGGTTCTGTGACTTGCGCCTCTCACGAAAGAAGGCAGGGCTACTGCACAGCTACTTCCACCTTCCTTTAAAAAATTAAAAGATGTTTTTCCTAAAACTTTGGGTCAATAATGTAGATGCACATTGATACAGGGGAGCACTTTATACACAGCAAAATATAGGTACCTTAATTTTTTTAAAGAGACATGGTCTCTGTTTTTCAACCTGGGGTATAATGCCACAATAATAGCCCACTAAGCCTCAAAATCCTGGGTTCAAGTGATCCTCCCACTCTAACTTCCAGATTAGCTGGGACAACAAGCACATGCCATCATACCTAGTTGTTGTTGTTGTTGTTGTTGAGTCAGGGCCTCACTGTGTTGCCCAGATAGCGTCTCACTCTATTGTCAAGGCTAGAATACCATGGTGTCAGTCCACCTGACAGGAACCTCAAACTTGGGTTCAAGCAATCCTCCTACCTCAGCCAAGGACCTAGGACCCCAGGAAGATGCCACCACATTCAATTAATTTTTTTCTTTTTAATATTTTGTAGAGACAGAGTCTCATTATGTTGCCCAGGTTGTCAAAGAAGAAATTTTAGGTATATTCTCTTAAGGTCAAGAAAAAGCAAGGGTGCATGCTTTTCCTGCTACCAGTGAACCTAATAAAAGCAACTAGAAAATAAAATAAAAAACATAAACTGATATTTATTCGATATTTTCCATTTGGAATGGAAAATATAAAACTGTCAATATGATAGTAATAGCTATGTAGAAAACAAATTACTATTCACAATAATAAGCAAAAACACTTAAAGAAATCTAATGCTAAGAAAGTCAGCCAATAAAATAATGGGAAGATTGGTGGCACCTGTGGCTCAAGTGGCTAGGGCGCCAGCCACATACACCAGAGCTGGTGGGTTCGAATCTGGCCCGGGCCTGCCAAACAATGGCAACTACAACCAAAAAATAGCCAGGCGTTGTGGTGGGTGCCTATAGTCCCAGCTACTCGGGAGGATAAGGCAAAAGAATCGCTTAAGCACAGGAGCTGGAGGTTGCTGTGAGCTGTGACACCATGGCACTCTACCCAGGGCTTGAGGCTCTGTCTCAAAAATAAATAAATAATAATAATAATAATAATAATAATGAGAAGATAAATTTCCATGAGCTGAAATTCAAACAACAAAAATCTATAAAAGACTTGCAAGTGTAGGCCAGATTATTAGAGATAAAAATTAATACATAAAAAATTATTATTATTATTATTTTTGAGACAGTTTCATTTTGTCATCCCTGATAGCATGCTGTGGCATCATAGCTCACAGCAACCTCAGACTCCTGGGCTCAAGCGATTCTCTTGCCTCAGCCTCTTGAGTACCTGGGACTTCAGGCGCCTGCCACAATGCCCAGCTATTTTTAGAGGCGGGGTCTCACTCTAGCTTAGGCTGGTCTCCAACTCATGAGCTCAGGCAATCCACCCACCTCAGCCTCTCAGAGTGATGAGATTACATGCCTGAGCCACTGTGCCCAGCCCCAATACATAAAAATTTTAAAATAATAAGTAATGAATCAAAATTGACAGTAAAGAAGAATAACTGGATATGGAAAAAAAATTACATATTTTATGAATTAAAATTAGAGACATAAAATCCATTACATGAGATAAACTCTAACTTTAACATAGTCAAAAAGAGAACTAACGAAAGACAATACTAAGGAACAGACCCAAAGACACAAAAAAATTCATGACTGCATAAGCTTATTTCTTGGACACTATTTGTCTATATAAAGCTAGAGAGAAATAACTGCATCACAGAGCTTTACTGTGAACGAGACACTTCCTTTACGTGAACTTTCTGCAAGCATTTAGACTAGAAAAAACATACTTTTTCCAAAAATAATTAGTAATCCAAATGGAACTCATGAAAAATCTAGATAAATATTTTTATTGTAAGAAATTAATATCCAGAATATACATAAAACTCCTACAAAAACAAATAGCCAGATTAGAAAATGAGCAAAGAACTTGAATAGGCATTTCTTTTTTTTTTTTTTTTTTGTAGAGACAGAGTCTCACTTTATCACCCTCGGTAGAGTGCCGTGGCGTCACAGCTCACAGCAACCTCCAACTCCTGGGCTTTGGCAATTCTCTTGCCTCAGCCTCCCAAGTAGCTGGAACTACAGGCGCCCGCCACAACACCCAGCTATTTTCTTGTTTTTGCAGTTTGGCCAAGGCTGGGCTTGAACCTGCCACCTTCGGTACATGGGGCTGGCGCCCTACTCGCTGAGCCACAGGCACCGCCCATGAATAGGCATTTCTTTAAAAAAGATAATACAAATCTCCAAGAAGCACATGAAAAGTTGCTCAACATTACTAATCATTATAGAAATACAAATCCAAACCACAATGAGATATACTAACTACTAATGCCTGTTAGGATGACTATTATAACAATACACCCAGAAAATAACAAGTGCTGGCTGCAATGCAGAGAAACTAGAACCTTTGTACATTGCTTATAGGAATGTAATATGGTGCAGTTGCAGTGAAAAATAGTATACAATGTATACAGGCTCAATGCCTGTAGCTTAGTGGTTAGGGTGTCACATACACCGAGGCAAGCGGGTTTGAACTTAGCCCAGGCCTGCTAAACAATGATGACAACCACAACCACAACAACAGAAAGAAAGAAAGAAGGAAGGGAGGGAAGGGAGAGAAGGGGGAAAGGGAGGGAGGGAAGGAGGGAAGGAAAGAAGGAAGGAAGGAAGGAGATAGTATAGTGGCTCCTCAAAAAAACGTGCAAAAATTGGGTGGCTCCTGTGGCTCAAGGAGTAGGGCGCCGGCCCCATATACCAGAGGTGGCGGGTTCAAACCAGACCCTCGCCAAAAACTGAAATTAAAAAAAAAAAACTGTGCAAAAATTACCATATGATACGGAAATTCTACCTTTTTTTTTTTTTGAGACAGCGTCTCACTTTGTTACCCTTGGTAGAGTGCCGTGGCGTCATAGATCACAGCAACCTCAAGCTCTTGGGCTTAAGTGATTCTCTTGCCTCGGCCTCCCAAGTAGCTGGGACTACCGGCACCCGCCACAGCACCCAGCTATTTTTAATTTTGTTTTTTTTTTTTTTTTGAGACAGAGCCTCAAGCTGTCACCCTGGAGAGAGTGCCGTGGCATCACAGCTCACAGCAACCTCCAATTCCTGGGCTCAAGCGAGTCTCCTGCCTCCGCCTCCCAAGTAGCTGGGACTACAGGCG
>CAUYRH010036318.1:0-19059 GCA_963574655.1 Perodicticus potto | reverse complement strand
ATAGACGCTGGCTGCGCTGCTGGCGGGCCGGACACTGTAGCTGGGCGCCTGGACCGAGCCCAGGGACCGGTAATTGCTGGAGAAAGTGGAATGAGTAGTGAAGGACATGATGTCCAAAGAGGAGAGGACAAGGGGCGAGCTGGGGAGGACGGCGGTCTGCTACTTAAGTTATGTCGCCGAGGAGGCCCCGCCCCCTGCCCCCAGAGCCGCCGCGGAAGGCCCGGCCACAGGTGGCCCGCAGCGGGAGCGCGCGCCCTGGCTCCGGCCCTCCCCGGCCTGGCCTGCACCGCCCCCGCCCCCGCCCGCCCTCCACCCACCGCCCCAGGGTGACTAGAGCGAAGGAGGGCAGCAGGTGTAGGTGTCGCTTGAGGCTGGGCTTTGGGGCAGGAGGAAATGACGTTACTGTACCCCTTTGCCCCAGGTAGAGGAAGTGCTGGCAGGTTGGAAATGAAGGGGTCCTAGTGGTGGGCCAGTACAGTGGGGGTGTGAATGTCTATAGATGCCCTCTACCTCAGCCCAAATTCTCCACCTGCAGAGAGTCCTCGGGAAGAAAAGCTGGGAGGTGGAGAAGAGGAAGAGAACCTCAACCCGAGCTTCCAATCTGCTGGTTCACACACACTCCATCCCCATGGCACTTGGTTCCCAAACACTGCGGCCTGTGCACGAGTCACAAGATGCACATTCTCAAATGCACACAGGCCCTTTCACTTACTGGACAGGTTCAGACTCCGGAAAACTCACCCAGTCTCTGAACTGCTTCTTGCCTCCTTTCCCTGCTCCCAAATCCGGAGCCTTGGCCTCAGTGCAACACTTTGTGATCTGGACACGTCTTTATTTATTTATTTATTTTATTTTTATTTAGTTTTTTTTTTTTTTTTTTTGAGACAGAGCCTCAACTGTCACCCTGGGTAGAGTATCATGGCGTCACAGCTCACAGCAACCTCTCACTTCTGGGCTCAAGCAATTCTCCTGCCTCTGCCTCCCAAGTAGCTGGGATTACAGGCGCCCACCACAACACCTGGCTACTTTTTTTGGTTGCAGGCCGGGGGGGCCATCGAATCCACCAGCTCAGGGTTATGTGGCTGGTGTCTTAGCCGCTTGAGCCACAGGTGCTGAGCCTTATTTATTTATTTTTTGAGACAGAGTCTCACTATGCTGCCCTGGATAGAGTGCAATGGCGTCACAGCTCACAGCAAACTCAAACTCTTGGTCTTAAGTGATTCTCTTGCCTCAGCCTCCCGAGAAGCTGGGACTACAGGTGCCTGCCACAACACCCGGCTATTTTTTGTTGCAGTTGTCATCCTTGTTTTAGCTGGCCCGGGTCAGGATTCGAACCCACCACCCTCAGTGTATGTGGTTGGTACCATAACCACTATACTGCAGGCTCTGAGCCTGGACACGTCTTTATAATAATTGTCTATCAGCCTTGCTTGCAGCCTTGGGTACACAGATACTTCCAGAGCCCTTACAATTCCACAAATAGTTATTGGACACCTGCTGTGTGCCAGGGTCTGTTCTAAGAGCCAGGAGAACAGCAGTGAACAAAAGAGTCCCAAATCCCTTCTTGAGATGCTAATGTGTCCCACAGAGCTGGGGGTCTGAGAGGACACGGCTAGCTTTGAAGCATTCTAGCTGAGACTCAGTCCTGGCTGCCAGTTTCTCTCCTCTCTACTAAAACTTCCCCAGGTATGGCTCTTGGGATCCTAATCCTGGGGGTGGGGGAGGCTTCCTTAGTGAGAAGGATGGAGGTAAGGAAACTCCCACCCTATCCCCCACCTCCCGCCCCAAACTGAATGACAACCCCCTGCTGAATGAATGAGGGGAAGCTCTGAGGTGTTGGGCCTTCAAGTCTGTCTGCTCTAGCAGCTCATTTTTCTGGAAGGCCTGGTGTTATAGGCCTGACTGTGCTCTTTGGCCTGGAATGGACCTATTGATTCATATCAAGCTGCCAGCTGAACCGAGGAGAAGGTAGACCAGAGGGTAGGCCTGGAAGGGAAGAGACCTGGGAGTATTCGGGCCAGTGGGCCAGCCAGGTGGGAGACATAGCTCAGGTGCAGAGCCTGACCCTGGATGGTTCCAGGCCTGCCACCTTATGTTGGGGAAAGCCCCACAATACTCAGTGGGAGCTGGCCAGCAGGGTCAGGGTCTGCTGAAGGCTGGGAGGCAAATGGGATGCAAAACAACATGCAAACAGATGCCCACTGGTTTTGCACGGATACATTCTGGGAGGTTAGAGGTGCCAGCTAGCCAAAGGGCTTTCTCCTGCTTTTACCTTCATGTTCCCCCACTGGGTTCCAGTCATGTTGTGCAGAATTATGCACATGGATGAAACATGCAATGTACTGTTTTTTGCTGTTACTACTAAGCTTCAAGTCAGCCAGCTCACCAGCCCTTGAGGAAGTCACTTAACTATGAACCTCAGTTTCTTCACTGGTATCAGGAGAGTAAGAAAGCTCGTTCAGGCTATCTCCTGGGGTGAAAGTGGATGTGATGTGAGTTATCGCTCACTCATTCATTGAACAAATAATTATTTACTGCAGACCAAGGTTTTAACACACCCAGGAGGACAGAAGTAAGTCTAATTTTAAAGATAGTTCAAAGGATGAGAAGTATCTCCTTAAGTCACTAAAGAGCCCAGGGGGATTTTGAACTCCTCCAGCAATCAGACCCAGACCTTGGATTTCTTATCCAAGCTCTTTCCTAGATCCTCCTCTGAGCTCTGCTCCACACCAACTGCTCAGAACCTTCTGGGGCTTGTGGAGGCGTAGACTAGAGACTGGTGGTGGGGAGCTACCAGCTGGATCTTATCTCTCATAGCAAAGTTGATGGCTGCATTCCTGACCTCTTGCAGCACCAGTGCAAATATCAACCTTAGGCTTCTAGCATCAGCCTGCCCCCTTCCCTCCACTTTCAGATTCCTCTGTGGTTCAGGGCCTTTTTGCTCAGACTGAGAGACTCTTTGGAGAGCAAGTGAGAGGGGGGTGAGGGAGGAGTTGCAGCCCCCAGATTCCCTGCACCATAGCTCTGGGGCATGGTAGAAGGTAAGATGGAAAGGGGCATCGGGTGATAGTCAAGCCAGCCCTGGGGGAGGGTGGACTCTGAGGGCCCCTGGGAGCCTCTCCCAGAACTAAGACTGGTAGAGTAAAGAGCTTCACACTGGGGGAGTCCGGAAGGAGGGGAAATGGTTCTCCACCCCCAATCTGCCTTGCATTCCGGAGTCTTGCTGCAGGGGAGTGGGACCTGTGAGGCAGGTTTAATTTCTGAGTAAACTGAGATGACCCTGATAAGGGTGGGTCATCTCTGCCTGCCCCTCTGCATTCTCCCAGTGGGGGCTGGGGTTGATGGCTCTGGGGAAACCAGATTGGGGAGATTAGAGGATTAGGGAGGATTCTGAGAACCTGGAGTCCTTCAGGCTCTGCTTTGACATTTAGGCTGGAAAGTCCTTGTCTAGCCCGGAGGAGGGAGCAAACAAAGTGTGAGGGGTGGGGGTCCATAGCAAAATGGGGAGAGGCTGACTCCTCAAATTTGTGAGTGATCCTGTGTGTTGGAGATAGTGAGAGATCCATATGAGGGGGAGTCGAAGGGATTGAGGGGTGGGGATGGCTGGAGAGAGAGGGACTGAAGGGGGCTCAGTCCTGGGGGGCTCCCTATGGCTCTCCTAGGCTACTCTCAGTGGAGGGTCTAGTCCAAGTGCCATGGGCAGGGAGAACCCAAGCCCTACTGATTTGGGGCATAGCAGTGGGACGAAGGGGCGGGGTGGAACCCAGAGGACAAGAGGGAACAGAATGCTCATGGCCAGCCCTGCATCTGGTGTGGAGTGGAGCTCCGTAAATAATTTAGGTTTAAGTAATTAACAAAAAGGGTACTAGAAGAGGTCAGGGGGACCGGAAGGGACAGTTGTATGGACTAAGGAGAGAAGGGAGGTAGGCCACAGGCAGCTGTGGAGACCGGCTGAGGGGGATTGCAGCTGGGTTGGATGCAGGGCCCAGTCAGGACTTCAGGAATCTCTCTGGAGGTCCCCCTTCCCCACGTGGAAGCCCTGGCACTGCCTGTCCAGTGTGGAATACGGGAGAGGTTCTGAGGGTTGGGTCAGGCATTCTCCCCCAGGGGTGAGAGGGTCAAAGAATATTCCTATATTTTTAGTACCACTGCTTCAGTTGGGTTTGTACCCAGTGGGTTATTCCCCAGGGGTGAAGGAAGAGGAAGACTCAGTGCCTAGGAGCATGTGACGGCCCAGGAATCTCTAAGTGTTGAAGCTCAGAGGATTCTGGGAAACCTGGACTTTCTAGGAGCCCCCCTCAGTGGCCTGGTCCCTACTCCAGCCTCTTCTGGCAAAGCCAGCTCTCACCTACCATGTCTAGCCTATTTTTTTCCTTTTAACCAAGGCTCAGGGCAGGGTGGCTAGGACTGAGTCTGTGAGAAAGGGAAAATGGAAGAGTGGAGTGGCTAAGAACCTGCCTCCAGACCATACAGTCACTCAGTTGGCTGTGTCTCCCCGGCCCACACATGGCAGATCTGCCAGCAATGCTGGGGGACCCATCCTGTGAGCAGCTAGAAAAGCAAGTATAGGCTGCCCATGGTGGCTCACGCCTGTAATCCCAGCCCTTTGGAGGCTGAGGAGTGAGGATCACTTGAGTCCAAGAGTTGGAGGTTATGGTGAGCTATGATCATGTTACCGTACTTCAGCCTGGGCAAGAGAGAGCAAAACTCCATCTCAGAAAGAAAAGACTATTGCTTTTTCTTTTCTTTCTTTCTTTCTTTTTTTTTTTTTATAGAGACAGAGTCTCACTTTATCGCCCTCGGTAGAGTGCCGTGGCATCACACAGCTCACAGCAACCTCCAACTCCTGGGCTTAGGTGATTCTCTTGCCTCAGCCTCCCCAGTAGCTGGGACTACAGGTGCCCGCCACAATGCCCGGCTATTTTTCTTTTTGCAGTTCGGCCGAGGCTGGGTTTGAACCCGCCACCTTCAGTATATGGGGCCGGCACCCTTACTTGATGAGCCACAGGCGCCGCCCGACCATTTCTTTTTCTTTTCTTTCTTTTTTTTTTTTTTGAGACAGAGTCTCAAGCTGTCACCCTGGATAGAGTGCTGTGGCATCACAGCTCACAGCAACCTCCAATTCCTGGGCTCAAGCGAGTCTCCTGCCTCCCAAGTAGCTGGGACTACAGGCGCCCGCCACAACGCCTGGCCATTTTTTTTTTTTGGTTGCAGCCATCATTGTTGCTTGGCGGGGCCCGGGCTGGATTCGAACCCGCCAGCTCAGGTGTACGTGGCTGGTGCCTTAGCCCGTTGAGCCACAGGCGCCAAGCCGACCATTGCTTTTTCAATGTCAATTTTCCTTTTTTTGTTTTTTTTTTTGCAGTTTTTGGCTGGGGCCAGGTTTGAACCCACCACCACTGGTATATGGGGCCAGCACCCTACTCCTTGAGCCACAGGCACCGCCCTTCAATGTCAATTTTCAATTGTTCATTGCTAATACATAGAAATATAATTGATTTTTTTTTTCCAGTTTTTGGCCAGGGCTGGGTTTGAACCCGCCACCTCTGGCATATGGGGCCGACTCCCTACTCCTTGAGCCACAGGTGCCGCCCTATAATTGATTTTTGTACATTGATCATTCTTACAATCTTGCTAAATTCCCTAATTAGTTCTACTGGCTTCTTTTCAGGTAGCTCTTTGGGACTTTCTACATAGATGATCAGATTTTATCTGTAACTAAAGAGAGTTTTATTCTTCTTTTCCAACTTGTATACTCTTTTTTTTTTTTTTTGGAGACAGACTCTCAAGCTTTTGCCTTGGGTAGAGTGCCGTGGCTTCATAGCTCACAGCAACCTCCAACTCTTGGGCTCAAGCGATCCTCTTGCCTCAGTTTTTCTATATTTAGTAGAGAAGGAGTCTCACTTTTGCTCAGGCTGGTCTCGAAATCGTGAGCTCAAGCAATCCACCTGCCTTGGCCTCCCAGGGTGCACCTTTTACTTATTTTTCTTTATTATTATTAGTATTACTTTTTGAGACAGAGTTTCAAGTTGTTGCCCTTAGTAGAGTGCCATGGCATCCTCATAGCTCATACTAACCTCTACCTCTTGGACTCAAGCAATCCTCTTCTCTCACTTTTTCCTTTTTCTTTTTTTTTTTTTGAGACAGAGTCTCAGTTTGTCACTTGCTGTAGAGTACAGGGCAGTTGTAGTTCACAGCAACCTCAAACTTTTGGGCTCAAACAATCCTCTTGCCTCAGCCTTCTAAGTGCCACAACGTCTGGCTATTTTTAGAGATGGCATCTCCTTCTTGCTCAGGCTAGTCTTGAACTCCTGAGCTCAGGCAATCCACCCACCTCAGCCTCCCAAAGAGGTAGGATTACAGGCATGAGCCACTGTTCCAGGCCTCCATTCTTTTTCTTGCTTTCATTTTAATTTGTTCATTTCCCACCCCCCCAGTTTCTTAACTTGGAAGGTTGGATTTTTATTTCAAGGGGGATTTTTTGTTTTTTAATATAAGCATTTAGTGCTATAAATTTTCTTCTAATTACTGCTTCATCTGCATCTCCCAAATTTCAATTCATTTTATTTAGTTCACCAGGTGTGGTAGATGCCTGTAATCCTAGCACTCTGGGAGGCCAAGGCAGATGGATTCCCTGAGTTCATGAGTTCAAGACCAGCCTGAGCAAGAGGGAGACCTCATTTCTAAAAATAGCTGGGCGTTGTGGCAGGTGCCTTTAGTCCCAGCTACTTGGGAGGCTGAGGCAAGAGAATTGCTTGAGCCCAAGAGTTTGAGGTTGCTATGAGCTGTGATACCACAGTACTCACAAAGTAAAACTCTGTCTCAAAAATAAATGAATAAATAAGATAAAAATTTCATTTAATTCAAAATATTTTCTAAATTCTCTTGTGACTTCTTCTTTTTACTCATGGCTTATTTACAAGTACATATATGGTTTAATTCCAAATATTTAGAATTTCTCAGATATTATCCTGCTATTGGTTTTAAGTTAAGCCCCTTTTGGTCAGAGAGCATAAATTGTATGATTTCATTTCTTGTAAGTTTGGTGAGTTTTGTTTTTTTTTTACCCAAACTATGGCCTATCTTGATGAATGTTCACATATATTCAAAAAGAGTGTATATTCTGGGGTGGCGCCTGTGGCTCAGCACGTAGGGAGCTGGCTCATATACAGAGAGTGGCAGGTTCAAACCCGGCCCTGGCCGAACTGCAACAAAAAAATAGCGGGGAGTTGTGGCGGGCACTTGTAGTCCCAGCTTCTTGGGAGACTGAGGCAAGAGAATCACCTAAGCCCAGGAACTGGAGGTTGCTGTGAGCTGTGTGACACCACGGCACTCTACCAAGTGTGATAAAGTAAGACTTTGTCTCTACAAAAAAAAAAAGAAAAGTGTATTCTCTGTTGCTGTTGGGTGAGATTTTGTGTGTGTCAGAGCACATTGGTTGGTGGTGCTAGTCAGGTTTTCTGGATCCTTACTGATCTTCTATTCGTCTTATTAACTACTGAGAGAGGAGTGTTGGAGTGTCCAAGTATAATTCTGGATTTGTCTATTTTCCCTTTTGGTCCTATCAGTTTCGGTTTTAAAAACTGTTGAGGCCAGGTGCTCCTTCCTATAATCCCAGCACTTTGGGAGGCCGAGGTGGGCAGATCACCTGAGCTCATGAGTTGAGACCAGCCTCAGCGAGAGCAAGACCTCATCTCCAAAAATAGCCGGGATGGGGCGGTGCCTGTGACTCAAAGGATCAGGGCGCCCGCCCTTTATACTGGACATGACAGGTTCAAACCTGGCCCTGGCCAAAAAAAACCCTGTAAAAATAAATAAATAAATAAAAATAGCCAGGTGTGGCTTGGCGCCTGTGGCTCAACGGGCTAAGGCGCCAGCCACGTACACCTGAGCTGGCAGGTTCGAATCCAGCCCGGGCCAGCAAACAACAATGACAGGTGCAACCAAAAAATGGCGGGGCATTGTGGCGGGCGCCTGTAATCCCAGCTACTTGGGAGGCGGAGGCAAGAGACTCGCTTGAGCCCAGGAATTGGAGGTTGCTGTGAGCTGTGATGCCATGGCACTCTATCCAGGGTGACAGCTTGAGGCTCTGTCTCAAAAAAAAAAAAAAAATAGCCAGGCGTTGTGACGGGCACAGTAGTCCCAGCTACTTGGGAAGCTGAGAGTTAGAGGTTGTTGTAAGCTGTGATGCCAGGGCTTTCTACTAGAGGCAACAAAGTGAGACTCTGTCTCAAAAATAAATAAATAAATAAAAAATACAAACTCTGTCAGGTACATCACACTTAGGTTGGTTGTACTTCTTTGTGTGTGTGTGTGAGTGAGAGAGAGAGAGAGAGAGTCTCACTCTGTTGCCCTGGGTAGAGTGCTATGGCATCATAGCTCACAGCAACCTCAAACTCTTGCAAACTCTTGCGTTCAAGCAATTCCCTTGTCTCAGCCTCCCACGTACCTGGGACTACACCCACCTGCCATAATGCCCAACTATTTTTAGAAATGGGGTCTTACTCTGGCTCAAGCTGGTCTGGAATTCATGAGTTCAGGCAAGCCACCCACCTTGGTCTCCCAGAGTTCTGGGATTATAGGCCTGAGCCACCGTGCCCAGCCTCATTTTGTCTGATATTCGTTGACTTTCTTCTAATTTTCCCCTTCTCAGGAAATGGCATCCCCACCCAATGAGGTGTCTAGGGCAGAAACTTAGGTGTCATCCCCAACACGTCCCACTCTCCACTACCATATCAATCTGTTATCAGATAATGCCCATTTTATCTCCTACACGACTCCTGAAACTTTCTGCTCCTCTTTGTCATCACAGATACCACCCTAGTCTGAGTTACCATTGCATTGTCTCTTGCTTGGCCTCCTCTGTGGGTTTTCTGACTGATCTTGAATGAATGCTGGTCTAATCTGCTCTGCACACTGCAAGTAAATAGGATTTTAAAAAAACCCCACAAATCAAGTCACTTCCCCACCAAATCTCATTAGAGCCTATTATTCTTAGGGTGAAGATCAAAACCTCAAGGTGGCTATTAGGGCTCCCCATGGTCCAGTCCCTCCTTCTCCTCCCATTTCCTCCTGCACCTTTCTTTCTCCCCCCAATCTGGATATACTGGGCTTCTTTCTGTTCCTGGAACATAACTCTGGCTTTCCTAGGGCCTTTGTATGTACAGTTTTCTACATTGGGATCATTCTCTTCCTCCCACTGCTGTCTTTTCTATTTTGTTTATTTTTCCAGTTTTTGGCTGGGGCTGGGTTTGAACCCACCACCTCCGGCATATGGGGCTGGCGCCCTACTCCTTTGAGCCACAGGCACTGCCCTCCTGTCTTTTCTATTAACTTATTCACCCTTTACAGCTCAGCTCAAGTGCTGATTCCTCAAGGCAGTTTCCCTAACTCCTTCAAATTTAGGCAAGGCTCCTTTGTAATATACTCTCATAGGATAATATTTTCCTCATTAAAGTAATTTATAGCAAGGCAGGGTGTGGTGGTTGTAATCCTATAATCCTACCACTCTGGGAGCTGAGGCAGGTGGATTGTTTGAGTTCAAGAATTCGAGCCCAGCCTGAGCAACAGCAAGACCCCATCTCTACTAAAAATAGAAAATACTAGCCTGGTGTTGTAGTGCATGCCTGTAGTTCCAGTTACTTGGGAGGCTGAGGCAAGAGAATCGCTCGAGCCTAAGAGTTTGAGGTTGCTGAGAGCTCTGAGGCCATGTCATTCTACTCAGAGCAATGGAGTGAGATTGTCTCAAAAAAACAAACAAAAAACAACAAAGTCATTTATAGCAGTTTGTGTTTATATTTTCATTAGTGTGACTATTAAATTACTATCTTCCTTTCCAAGTATATTGTAAGCTCCAGGGTCATTTCTGTTTCGCTTACTACTGTGTCCTCAGTGCCTGTGCTTATTAGGTGCTCGGTAAATATTTGTTGAATATATGGAAAGCCAGTGAGTAGTGGAGAAGGGAAAAGGGAAGAGATGAAGTGGGAAAGGTTGGTGAGGGCCAAGGCAAAGGGCTTGCAGGGCATCACCTGTAGCTCAGTGGGCAGGGCGCAGCCACATACACCCAGGCTGGAGGGTTGAAACCCAGCCTGGGCCAGCTAAACAATGACAGCTGCAACAACAGGAAAAAAAAAAAAAGCTGGGCGTTAAGTGGGCGCCTGTAGTCCCAGCTACTTGGGAGGCTGAGGCAAGAAGATCTCTTAAGCCCAAGAATTAGAGGTTGCTGTGAGCTGTGACACCATGGCACTCCACTGAGAGTGACATAGTGAGACTCTGTCTCAAAAAAAAAAGCCTTGGCCCGGTGCCTGTGGCTCAACGGGCTAAGGCACAAGCCACGTACACCTGAGCTGGCGGGTTCAAATCCAGCCCGGGCCCGCCAAACAACAATGATGGCTGCAACCAAAAAAAAAAAAAATGACCGGGCGTTGTGGCAGGCACCTGTAGTCCCAGCTACTACTTGGGAGGCGGAGGCAGGAGACTCGCTTGAGCCCAGGAGTTGGAGGTTGCTGTGAGCTGTGATGCTAAGGCACTCTACCCAGGGTGACAGCTTGAGGCTCTGTCTCAAAAAAAAAAAAAAAGAAATGCACTGAAGACTCAGGGTCACTGTTTCAGGATCTGGGGAAACCCTGAGGCTTGAAGTGGGGAAGTGACATGATCAGAATTGCATTTTCTCAGCACCTTTCTAGCTGGATGTCGTCTAAAGATTTGAAAGGACAACAGTGGAGTGTATTGCAATCATCAATGGGTGTTCAAACTGAGAATCGGAGGAAATATAGAGAAGAAAGTAGATTTAAGGGAAATTTAGAAGACAGAATTAGCCAGCCTTGGTGCCTGATTGCATGTGTGGGGAAAGAAGCGGCAGCAGCTGAGCACCACCGTGCACCAGGCACTATTCTATGTGTGTTACTCGTGTCACATGACTTAACACAATAACCCCGTGAAGCAGGTTCTAGTACCATCCATCTAGTAAGGATGGGTAGACTCCAGGCTTCCTGCTTTGGAGGCAGCACTTGTCCACCAGATGAGGATTATGTGAGGAAATGAGGTCTGGAGGTTGGTAGTAGAGAATGACTTCAGTTTAGAACCTATAATCTGAGGCTTTGGTAGAACATCTAGGCAGCAATTAGAGACGCAGGTCTGGCTTGGCGCCATCGCTCAAGCGGCTAAGGTGCCAGCCACATACCCCAGAGCTGGCGGGTTCAAATCCAGCCCAGGCCTGCCAAACAGCAATGACAACTACAACCAAAAAATAGCCGGGTGCTATGGCAGGCGCCTGTGGTCCCAGCCACTTGGGAGGGGCTGAGGCCAGAGAATCGCTTAAGCCCAGGAGTTGGAGGGTGCTGTGAGCTGTGATGCCACAGCACTCTACCCAGGGCGACAGCTTGAGACTCTGTCTCCAAAAAAAAAAAAAAAGAGAGAGAGAGAGACACAGGTCTGCAGCTTCTGTGAGTCTGGAGATGTTGATCTGCAAACCATGATCCATGAAAGTAGATGGAATTAGCCAGAAGGAAAGGGTGGAGGCAGAGCCTGGGACACTGACATTCAAGGTTAAGCCTCCTAATTTGGCTTCTGTGGATGAGGGTTCCAAATACATGAGATGCTATAATATGTGGTAGCAACCTGGGATTGCACATTAGAGTTGCAAAGTGGTGCAAGGCCCCCCAAAAAACATTAAGGACTGTAGATGTAGCTGGTGAGTAGATTAAGAGGATTCAGGGGGTGACGCCCATAGCTCAGTGGGTAGGGCGCTGGCCACATACACCAAGGCTGGCAGGTTCCAACCCAGTCCGGGCCAGCTAAAAACAACAATGACAACCTCAACAACAACAACCAGGCCTTGTGGCTGGGGCCTGTAGTCCCAGCTACTTGGGAGGCTGAGACAAGAGAATTGCTTGAGCCCAAGAGTTTGAGGTTGCTGTGAGGCCACAGCACTCTCCCCAGGGCAACAGCTTGAGACTCTGTCTCAAAAAAAAAAAAAAGAGGATTCAGGGAAGAAGACTGGAAAAAAGTGGTGGGAGGGACTGGAAAGGAGTGGTGAGAGAGATAGTGAGAAATGCAGA
The DNA here is from genome assembly GCA_963574655.1 of Perodicticus potto. Classification (NCBI taxonomy): domain Eukaryota; kingdom Metazoa; phylum Chordata; class Mammalia; order Primates; family Lorisidae; genus Perodicticus; species Perodicticus potto. The sequence continues at coordinate 7,000 of CAUYRH010036318.1, read as the reverse complement.
AGAGGATGTCAGGCAGTCAAAGAAATGATCTTTCAAGGAAGAGGGAATGACCAGTGGTGTCTAGTATTGCAGGGAGGTACAGAAGATAAGACTTGAAAAGAGTCCACTAAAAAAAAAAAAGCCTTGGTGCCTGTGGCTCAAGCAGCTAAGGCGCCAGCCACATACACACACCTGAGCTGGCAGGTTCAAATCCAGCCTGGGCCCGCCAAACAACAATGACGGCTGCAACAAAAAATAGCTGGGCGTTGTGGCAGGCACCTGTAGTCTCAGCTACTTGAGAGGCAGAGGCAGGAGACTCGTTTGAGCCCAGGAGTTAGAGGTTGCTGTGAGCTGTGATGTCACAGCACTCTACCCAGGATGACAGCATGAGGCTCTGTCGCAGAAAAAAAAAAAGAAAGAAAATAGTCCACTACATTTGGCTATTAGTCAATCATTGGTGGGTTCAGGTATTTCCAGGATGGCGGCCAAGGTGGAGCGGGTAGACAGGTAAAAACTGAGACTAAGTGTGTGATCTCTTCTTTTGGGAAGTTTGGCTACAGAGGCAGGAGATAGCGCTGCCTCCCCCTTCCTTCCCTCCTTGATTCTCTCCCTTCCTTCCAGCCTTTGTTTCTTCCTTTATATATGTAGCCTCAAACTATAAAAAAAAAATTATATATTTAATTTTTTTTTTCTTGAGACAGAGTCTCACTTTGTCACCCTTGGTAAGGTGAGTGGCACCATAGCTCACAGCAACCTCAAACTCTTGGGCTCAAGTGATCCTCTTGCCTTAGCCTCTCAAGAAGCTGGGATTACAGGCACCAGCCACAACGCCCTGCTATTTTTAGAGACAGGGTCTCACTCTTGCTAGGTTTGTCTCCAACTCCTGAGCTCAGGAGATCCACCTGCCTTGGCCTCCTAGGGCAGGCGTCCTCAAACTTTTTAAACAGGGGGCCAATTCACTGTCCCTCAGACCGTTGGAGGGCCAGACTATAGTTAAAAAAAAAACAACTATGAACAAATTCCTATGCACACTGCACATATCTTATTTTGAAGTAAAAAACAAAACGGGAACAAATACAATTCACACCAACGCATGTGGCCCGCGGACTGTAGTTTGAGGACCCCTGTCCTAGAGGGTTAGGATTACAGGTGTGAACCACCGTGCCTGGCCCTTCCTTTCTTTTTGTTTCTACTTCCTTCCTTTCTATTTTTAAGGGAGGAAGTGACTTGATCATGGCTATAGGTAGAGGGGAAGAGGCTCTGGGGGTAGAGTTCAGATGACAGGTGACAAGCCTGGCTCTGGGCAGAGGGGGCACCCTCTTTATTTCCAAGAAGCATATAAGGGTGGGAAGGGCTATGTGTGATTGGGGTGGGGGACATTGTTAAGGATGGCAGTGGTGGCAACGAGGGCCCCTTGGGACCCCAAGAGTTCATGATTCTTGTGACTAGCAGAAGAGAAGGAGTGATGGTGTCATCTGGGCCTCTCCTCCTATTGACTGGTTTCTCACACCGGCCAAGGGGACACCCTCTTCTGCTCTGAAACTTCAGTCTTTTCCCGATCCTGGGGCACCTCCCTCCAGGAAGCCTTCCCTGACTGACACCCCCAGTCTCCCCACTTCCCAGCAGCTGGCTTGGTTCCCCATGCCTTTTTTTCACCCAGCACAGAGAGCTTCCCCTGTTTTAGTGTCTGTGTGTCTCTGGTCCCAGTTGAGAAGCCACGTGGAGGGGTTTTAGAGGGGATGAGAACATGTATATCTATAAAATGGGCAGCTTCTTTCTCAGAACTTCCCCTCCCCAGCTCTTAGGTCCAGCTCTGCCCACAAGAGGGTGCTCAGTGGGAAAAAGTCTGGCTGGCATGATGTGGGCAACTGGCCAGTCTACAGGCTGGCAGCAGGGCCCTCAGGGTAGGACTATGCTCTCTGGCCAGGACCTTTACTCCCACACTGATGGATCTGGTCTTGTTGCCATGGCACCCTTAGTTTTGGGATAAACAGAGTTTTTCCTCCTCCTGTCTAGCTTCTTGACACCCAAGTATCTCCCCAGGGATGGGCTGGAATTCCAAGTGTCCAAGCTCCCACCTCACACCCTCAGGGAGGCCTAAGGATGGTGAGTCAACTGAGTGTAGGCCCCTTCCTACTTCTCACTGTTCTGTGACTTGCTCTGATGTTGCTCCTCGAGCCAGATTTATCCTGCTGGAGTTGGGGACTGCTGGAGAGAAGGACTGGGACTCCCCTATCAGACTGAGCGGTGGGATCAGGAAGGAGTCTTCTCATCCTGACTTACCTCCCTGGGCTGTTTCCAGTCTGTGCACCTCTTCTTACAACCCTGCTTCAATCTCCTCTGCCCAAGAGAACAATCGCAGCTTTTTTCCTCTCTTATCTTCTGGATCCTTGGGGTCTGGTGAGAGAGGAGAAGACAGGAAAAAAGAATGTGGGGGAAGGCAGATAGGGATCAGAACAGAGCAGAGGACTCACCTGGACAGAATCGAATCACAGAATCATTCATTTAGTGAGTCCAACCTGTTCCTGTGCTGGGTGCTGAAAGAGAAACAGGTGTAAAACATGGCCCTGATTCTGAGAGAGGCGCCTTAGTGCTGGTATGAGGCCCTACACTTGGAATCCAGGACCCTGGTTTGAGCCCTGACTACCACTTGCTGGACAAGATACCCTTTGAGTGTTGGGTTCCAGTTCTGTAAATAAGGATAGTAATACTGAGCTCCCAAGGTCATTGTGAGGATTAAATCAGGCAAATGTGGAAGAATGCCTCATTAACAGTCCATGTTCAGTGCATATACAGTGACTGTGGATCAGGTTTACAATAAGGGAGGGGAGCTTGGACATGCCCGCAGGCAAGGCTAACCCAGCCCTGGGGTGTAACAAAGGCCTGTTCTTGGGGTCTCTGTGGGAGCAGCCACTTCCGGCAGAGGTGACTGGCTCAGGCTTTGTGGGTAGGTGCCTGGTGCGTGATTTCATTCAGTAAATGTTTACGGAATGAATGGGGTGTGCTGGAGCCAGGCCTCCAGGCAGGGTAAGGTTTCAGCAGGTGCAGGTAACAGAGAGTTGCTTCAGGAGGGGTGGGGAGGGCAGCTAGTGCCAGGTGCACAAGGCTAAGCCTCTGCCAGCAGAGAGGAATTTGACCTTTCTTCTGAAGGCAGTGAAGGGGAAGCTCTAAGCTTAGCCTGGGAGTGACAGGATCAAAGCAGTGTTTGTAGAAGATCAATCTGGCTGGCCACCAGAGAGGACATCTCGGAGTGAGAGGGGAGTTGGGGGCGCAGAGGGAGAGTGCCTACGTGTCTAGGAGGCTTAGGACAGGCAATGATGTCGTTGCCCTTCGCTCTGCAGCACGTCTCCAGAGCAGATCTCATCTGCCTGCACAGAGGTGGGGGGAGTTTCACAGGGAGGTGGGAAATTTCTCAGGGACACACAGGACAACAGAACACTGACTCTTTTCTCCTCCTTCCTCTCCACCTGGGGCCCAGCTCAGAGTGATGGGGGTGGGGACTAGAACCTGGGCCCCTTTGTTTGCAAGCTCCAGCCCCTGTCCTCTAAGACCAGCTGATTCAACTCTGCTTTTTAAAGCTAGAGAAGTATTTACTGGTGGAAGAGAGAGAGGGAAACTATTAGACTTCATTAAGAACTCTGCATAAACCCCAGAGCTCCTAATAGGGGGGTAATTGAGGTGACTGTGTTGCCCAGCCCTGGGGCCTAACTTTCCTGGGAGGGGAAATTTCTGGCCTAGAGCTGACTGGTTGGAGTTTGAGCAATTAGCCTTTGTGCTGATCAATCATCTTAATCCAATTATCCCTACCTCTGCCAAAGAGATCCCCTTTGCTCCTATCTTGTTTCTGAATGGATCACACATCCTTGGAGTGACTCAGGTATGTTGCCAGGGCCCCAAATCTCTCCCAGCCCCCAGCTCTGAGTCAGCCAGAGTTGTTGGAAACCCAGAGATCACTATCCTGGCTCTGTAGAGGTGGGAGATAAGGTTTATGGCTCACTTCTTGGACAGGTCCTCTCCGTGACTGTGCATGCATACCTCCAGGGACTGACCCTGTCTTCATCTTTCCCGGGAATTGCAGATTATCTGACAGCACCATTTTCAAACACCTGCACAGCCCCTCCTTCCCTGGAGATTATCTCCTCCATCCTCCTGGCCTTGCCCCGCTGAGGCCTGACCCTCTTCTGTTTCTTGGCTTCTGGGCAGGTCTGACCTGGTCTAAGTCTCAATGAGAGGAACCCAGCACAGTCCTTTTTCAGAGGAGCATCCTTCCCTTTTCTGTTCACTCCTTTCTGCTCCTAGTACTCTTTGGATTTGTAAGTCCTTCCTTTAGTCTACCCTTTTGCTCCCTTTTGGTGTTTAGTATAGGAAAGGATACTGTCATGTTCACGGCTGTTACTGCAGTCTCCAGAGAATGGCGGACGGCGTGCTTCACCCCTGCAGCTGAGGAAAGGGAGGCAGAAGACAGAGAAAGGGTGAATTCTTGGAGAAGAGTGCATAGTCTTTTCCCATCACAGTAGAGTCCTAAACAAAGGTCTTTTACAAACATTATTGTCAGATCATTTATTTTACATATGACAGAACAAAGCCTGAGAGCCCAAATCAAGTACGATTTCAAGTACATAGTGGTATAATGCTTTTCTCACTATGTTGCAATCACTCTGGGGAACTCAAAGTTCTAAAAAGCAAATTAAACAAATCAAATCTATCAAGTAGAGAACACAAATGTCTTAACACAGTGATTAAGTAAGTGAGGTGAAAGCTATGATAATTAGTTGGATGTAACCACTCCAATTTGTACAAAAAAATCAACACATGGAATCCCACACAGGCATACATGTATTCATGATCTATGAATATATGACTTAATAAAAGGGAAAAAAAAAAGCAAATTAAGCCAAGCTCGTTGGCTCACACCTATAATCCCAGCACTCTGGGAGGCTGAAGTGAGTGGATTGCCTGAGCCCAGGAGTTTAAGACCAGCCTGAGCAAGAATGAGACCCCATCTCTAAAATTAGCTGAGTGTTGTGGTGGGCGCCTATAGTACCAGATACTTGGGAGGCTGAGGCAAGAGAATCACTTGGGCCCACTATGGGCAACAAAGTGAGACTTCGTCTCAAAAAAAACAAAAACAAGAAATTATATGTGATTAACAATAAAAACGATTTTAATAATTTCCAAAAAGTTAATAATTAAGAATGAAAAATAATTTTAGGAGCTCAGCGCCTGTGGCTCAACGGGCTAAGGCGCTAGCCACGTACACCTGAGCTGGCGGGTTCGAATCCAGCCCGGGCCTGCCAAACAACAATGACGGTTGCAACCAAAAAATGGCCGGGAATTGTGGCGGGCGCCTGTAGTCCCAGCTACTTGGGAGGCCGAGGCAGGAGACTCGCTTGAGCCCAGGAATTGGAGGTTGCTGTGAGCTGTGATGCCATGGCACTCTATCCAGGGTGACAGCTTGAGGCTCTGTCTCAAAAAAAAAAAAAGAAAATTCTCAAAGCAAAAATTTATCTTCACAGCTACGATTTAATAATAAAAATAATTATCTTAATTTTGCTTCATTTTTGTCATTAATCTTAGAACACTTTAATCACAAATCCCAGAGCACTTTGGAAAGGGTGGAAGACATTTGCAGGAGTGGGAGGACTGAGTGTGTGTCAGATCACTGAAACAGTGGGAAGCCCAAATTCAGCTGTCCTGGGCCTGCTGAGCCTCCCAAGATCAGTGGGGGAGCTTCCACAGGTGTTCCAGAAGGCATCTTCCTTCATCAGAATGGCTGGCTGGTCGGAGTTAAAGCTTGTGCACTGGCTGGAGAATCTGCCTTTCTGTCTCCTGAGTTTCTCAGCCTGTCTCTAGCTAGACCCAGGGCAGCGAGGAACTTAACTTTTGAGCTTTGGAGCCAGAAGAGCTGGATTGAATTCCGACCCTCCCGCTTAGGTGCTGTGTGATCTTAGGAGATGTACAGAAAGTTTCTGAGCTTTCCTGTCCTCATCTGTAAAATGAGCCTATTCGTATTTTCCTTATACGTTTAATTGTGAGGATTAAATGGGGTTATAAAATCTTATTGGGCAGGGAGTGTCTGGCATATGGTGCTGTCTTTAAGGGACAGGGAGAGGAGGAGGCGTAAGATTGGGAGGGGTCAGCGGCTGTGGAGGCAGACAGGATCTAATTCTGGATGCTTCCCCATTTCCTACTACTGTAGCGCGAGCTACTTTTAACCCAGTTTCTTCAGCGCTAAAATGCAGACAATGGTCATTCCATAGTTTCTGTAAGAAATAAAAGCTGTAGATACCACCTCAAGGGAAGTCCTAGGCCATTGAGGGTGCCTGGCCCCATGGCCAGCTCTGGCAGAGCAGGTCCGAGCTAGGGAAGCAAAACTGCAGGCTCCAGGCCCGAGAGCAGGAGGGAGACTCCCGGAAGAAAAAGTCGGTCTTAGAGAGCTTCCTGAAGGGGGTACCTGGGTAGAGCCAGGCTGGAGGGACTGAGAGAAAGAGAAAAAAAGAGTCCCTGGACCCCTAAACTGCACAGATGGAGAGAGTTCGGGCGGGAGCTGGCTGCCAAGTGGGCCTAGGGTGGAGGGTTCGGTGGAGTATTAACAGGACTAGACGGAGGAGCCAGGGGGACCGAGGCCTGGGGGCTCGGAGGAGGCCTCAGGAGTTTGATTTCTGCAGCTGCACACTTGTGAGCAAGAAGCACTGGTCTGGGTGGGAAATGGCCCTCTCCCTGAGTGGGGCTTTCTCTCCTCTGCCTCGCAGGTTCTGGAGGCTGCTTCAGCTTCTCTTAGTGTTCCTGAAATGGTCACCCAGGGTCCCTGGGGAGGTGTGGTCTTGGGGAATACTCTTCTCTGCCTAGAGTTCTGTTGGAAATGTATAAACACAATAAGTTTTTTTTTTTTTTTTTTGAGACAGAGCCTCAAGCTGTCACCCTGGATAGAGTGCTGTGGCATCACAGCTCACAGCAACCTCCAACTCCTGGGCTCAAGCGAGTCTCCTGCCTCCGCCTCCCAAGTAGCTGGGACTACAGG
>CAUYRH010036316.1:0-79996 GCA_963574655.1 Perodicticus potto | reverse complement strand
GCCATTCGAACCTTCAATTCCTTTACTAGGTATATATCCAGAAAACCAAAAACCACTTGATAACAAAGATATTTGCACCAGAATGTTTATTGCAGCCCAATTCATAATTGCTAAGTCATGGAAGAAGCCCAAGTGCCCATCAACCCACGAATGGATCAATAAATTGTGGTATATGTACACCATGGAATATTATACAGCCTTAAAGGAAGATGGAGACTTTATCTCTTTCATGTTTACATGGATGGAGCTGGAACATATTCTTCTTAGAAAAGTATCCCAAGAATGGAAGAAAAAGTATCCAATGTACTCAGCCCTACTATGAAACTAATTTATAGCTTTCTTATGAAAGCTATAACCCAATTATAGCCCAAGAAGAAGAGGAAAGGGGAGAGGGAGGGGAGGGGGGAGGATGGGTGGAGGGAGAGTAATTGATGGGACCACACCTACCGTGCATCTTACAAGAGTACATATGAAATTTACAAGGTGTAGAATATAAATGTCTTAACATAATAACTAAGAAAATGTCGTGAAGGCTATGTTAACTAGTTTGATGAAAACATTTCAAAGTGTATATAAAACTAGCACATTGTACCCCATGATTACATTAATGTACACAGCTATGATTTAATAAATAAATAAATAAAAAGTACACAGGCTAAAATTTTTTATCATTTTTCCACGTCCCTTATGAAATACTTTTGGTTATGCTTTGAATAATGGTAAAAATAACTTTGTTGTTGGTTTGGAAAACAGAACTCGGTCATCCTTTTTTCTGACCATTTTATATTTTTAAGTTTCTAAGATTAGTAAACTCTTTAGCACTAAAGAAGAAAAAACTCAGATCTCCCTTAATATGGAAGATTGACCTCCTAAGATCTTCACTATCTGTACATTTTGTAAATATGAAAGGAAACTGAACCTTAAATATATCAGTATCTTAAATTATATTTCCCAACTGTTTGGACACAATTAGTTAAAAGAAATATGGCTCAGAAGTGAAGACCAACTAAACATCCTTTGAGAGTGGGAGTCACAAATTTTCCATAACCAAAACTGCATTGTAGGCAAAAACCCTGGCAGAGGGGTCTGATTATCAGCCACTGAAGAAAACAGACATATAGTATGAAAGAACCTCAGGTACTTGGTAAAGGAGAAGTCTTCAAATTATGAAAATGGCTAGATAAAAGGAACTATAAATGTGAGGATGGGCTATCACGCTCACCTTCACGTATATAAACTCACGTTAGCAAATTATTCACTGTCTCTATTCACTGTCAGTATATTCATGGGAAGCAGCAGGGATCAGAGGTCCAGGATGATAACCCTGGGTTTGAATGCTGGTTCTGCTGTGTGACCATAGGCAAATTAATAACCCTCTCTGTGCCTCAGTGTTCTCATCTATAAAATGGGAGGATACATAATAGCTATTTTATAGGGCTGAAGTGAGAGTTAAAATAGTTGATATTTACACAGTACCTACAATGGGTTCTGACACATAATAAGCACTGTGTTCATTAAAATTACAGACCAAATGTTTTTGAAAAACTATACCTTAAAAACTCCAATTTTGTTTGGAATGTAAGTATATGCCTAGTTCAAAATGCACTCATAAGAACCCCTTAAAACATGTATTCTATAAGCATTTGTTTCACACTTCAGGACTATAATGTATATAATCCAACCCTCTTTTCAGTCAGTTATTTATGTCTGCATGTTTACAAATAATAGCTATTTAGATGTAGTTTGTGTTCTCAATGCTTCTCAATTTTGTTTAAAACTATCTAAACCTACAACTTTCTTTCTTTCTTTTTTTTTTTTTTAGAGACAGCGTCTTACTTTGTCACCCTCGGTACAGTGCTGTGGTGTCACAGCTCACAGCAACCTCCAACTCCTGGGCTTAGGTGAGTCTCTTGCCTCAGCCTCCCGAGTAGCTGGGACTACAGGCGCCCACTACAACGCTGGCTGTTTTTTTGTTGCAGTTTGGCTGGAGCAAGGTTTGAACCTGCCACTCTCAGTAGATAGGGCTGGCGCCCTACTCACTGAGCCACAGGCACCACCCTAAACCTAGACTTTTCATTTGAAAATCAAAGTGGATTTTAAAATTCAACTTACTTTAGGATTCTGTGCTTTGAGTTTAAGACCTAAAAGTAGGGTTGTGTCCACTACACTGGTTTCTTCAATGTAACTATGTCAACTAAATAAAAAGAGCTATCCCTGCAAGTGGCAGCTTTAATTACCAGTTTGTATAGCCACCACCACCCTGCTTGACAGTTTTACTATTTATAAAAATAAAAAGTTTAGATGTGGTGTGATAAAGCTCTCCCTGTAACAGGGAAGTGAGGGGGAAGGAGAGGGAGGGACACACAGGGTCACGCCACAGCTGTCTTCTGCAGGATTGTGACAATATGTTAGCAGGAAAAGAGCAGGAGCTGCTGGGGGCAGCTGGCATGGGAGGAGCTGCTGAAGACGCTTTGGGATGACAGGAAAGAATACAAATTCCAGAGCTGCTTTTACTTCCTATTTGTGTATTTCAATCTACAGGACCAAATACTTGGATGACGATAGAAATTCATGAACATAATAAAAATGCAATATAAAATCTCTACTCAAACGTAATAGATTATGGAATAAGTAGTTTAGCCGCTTCTTCTCCCCCCTCCTTTTTTTTTTAAATTTGAGGAAATAAAGCCTAATAATCCGCGAAGTAGGGTCTGAATCTGCACTTAGTCAAAATTGTGGCTCCCCAAGGCTCAGTGACCACTGGTTGAATTAATTAGCTAATCTGATGAACTTCCTAATTTTCTAATTACGTTTTATGAGCAGAGCTTCTGGAATTAGCACGTCTCCCAAAGTCAGGGCATCATCATGCAATTGTACTGCTTTTGAAGACCAGATGAATTTTTTACAACAAATGAACCTGCTATCAAATATTGTAATCCAGAGAAAGCTCCTTTGGCTTGGACTGAAACATAAACTATATGAGGCCATTTTTCAAAGCAAATGTGCAAAATTTATACCTAATGAGACAAATTCTACTGAGCAAGAGAACAAATTAAAATGAGGCTGATATTTACATTAGGAGGATCTCTCTTGAATCTGGTAACTTGTAACTTTCTTCCTTTTTATCCTTCTCATACGCCACCTATTCCAGCCCTTTTTTTCCTACTTTCTTGGAAATGTAGCATCAAACATAACGAAGTCCTTATGGAGCATATGTACCAGTGGGGGAGAGAAAGACTATAAACAACAAGCAAACAGTTAAATAACACGATTTCATTAGTGCTACATGGAAAACAAAAGTGACTGCTGGGATGGAGAGAGACTGGATGAGGGAAGGTAGACAGCGCCTTTGATTGCAGAAGTCAAGGAAGGCCCCTCTGAGGAGGTGGTATCTGATAAAGGTCTGAACATAGAAGAGCCAGTCATGAGAGGATCTGAGGGTAAGAACGCTCCAGACACTGGGAGCTTGTACAAGAAACTGGTAAGCCCTGATCACTTCTCTTCAAATTTCATCTTCCAGATTAAATTTTCTTTTTGTGGAAACCCAGTCCCAATTTTCTTACGACACCGCATGTAACAGCCTTCCCGCACCCCTTCTTCCTAGCACAGGCCTGGCACAGAGTAGGGGTGTAGAGAAAGAGCAATGGTTATTAGCATTCCCTAACCTTTTTGGCACCAGGTACTGGTCTCATGGAAGACAATTTTTCCGTGGATGGAGGGGAGGGGCGTTAGATTCTCATAAGGAGCACACAACCCGTATCCCTCGTATGCTCCCTTTACAGTAAGGTCGCACTCCTATGAGAATCTAATGCTGCTGCTGATGTGACACAAGGTGGAGCTCATGTGGTGATGTGAGCAATGGAGAGCGGCTATAAACACAGATGAAGCTTCCCTGGCTTGCCCGCTGCTCACTCCTGCTGTGTGATCTAGGTCTTAAAGGTATGGACTGGTAATGGTTCACGGCCCAGGGTTGGGGATTGCAGCTATATATGACCTCTGAACTATACTTGCTCCATCAAACTCTAAACTGCACATACGGCCACCTTTGACCTGAGATACAAACTGAAGCTTCCAGAAATCACGGAAAGAATCCACTGGTACAAAAATGGGAGGTTTATTCTTAAAACCACTTGGATAATCATTTACGTATGACTTCACTTTGGCCTTGCCAAATTAGCCACTTACCATGACCAGTGTACTCAAAAGAATCCGCTTCATCAGGGGTGTCCAGCTCATCCACGTTGATGTCAATTTCATCAGGACTGTCCAGGTTATCATCAGAGAGAATAGATCCTTCACTCTGGTCCAGAGAAAGATTTATATTTGGGGCTGTGAGCTTGATTCGCCGAGGATGACTGCCATTAAGATCTAGAGAATTAGGAGGTTCTAAACGAGAAAAAGAACAGCAACATCTGGTATTAGACCCAAGGTTGAGTACCCTAAATCTGATAATCCCAAATGCTCCCAAATCTGAAATTTTAAAATAACAACATGATGTTCAAAGAAAATCTTCATTGGGCATAGCAGATTTCAGATTTTCAAATTTGGGATACTCAACCAGTAAGTGTAGTACTAATATCCCAAAATTAAAAACCAAGATCCTTCTCGTCCCAAGCATTTCAGATAAGGAATACTCAACCTGCATATATATCACTGCCAAGGGTGGGTTTGGGAGCCCGTGAAGAAGATTATTAAGGCCCTTTCAGCAAAAGCAGACCCACCAAAAAAAAAATCTTTTTATGGGATTCAGACTCCTTTCTTGACAGCAGGCCTCAGTGCTGCCTCCTGCAGGCCCCATCAGTCATGGCCATGTACAAACAGACAATGGGAACTATTGTTTAAATGGGTAGAAAATTAGTTTTTAGCACTTCCCTATTCCAGTTGAGAACCTGACATTGCTATGATACTAAATTGAACTTTTATGAGGTATATTGTACAAGAATAGCTGTTAAGCTTACATATACATTAGTCTCTCAGTATCAGTGGGTGACGGGTTCCAAAACATCCCTCCCCATCCCCGCCACAAATACCAAAATTCAAGGACATTCAAGTTCCTGGTGTAAAATGGTATAGTAGTGGCATATAACCCATAGCACATTCTCCTGTTTACTTTTAAATCATCTCTAGATTACTTATAATACCTAATATAATGTCAATGTTATATAAAATAGTATACCATGTTCTTCAGGGAATAACAACAAGAAAAGCAAGTCTGTACATGTTTAGTACAGATAAAATTTAAAAAATATATATTTTCAATTTGCAGTCGCTTCAATCCATGGACACAGAAACCATGGATATGAAGGGCTGACCTTATTTTCTAATGGTTCATATTGACTTTGCTCCTGTGGAATTAAGGTTAAGAAACTGGCCATGTTCACAGACACTCCCCAAATTCTTCTCTTCTGGTCCTGACAACTCTGTATACGATCTTTAGTGAACTTCTCTTGCCTGTCCTGCTGGTATTTGGGGGGTTTGGGTATTTTTTTTAAATTTTTGCAAATAAAATCTAATGTAACCTCCCAGGTTCCATTCTTTGAACCCACACAAGCAGGGCCAATATTGCTTGACAATTGTTCCTGTAACATAGGAGTGACCCTGCCAAGGTCAGGATCCTGCCCTTTGACTGTGGTGTGTATCTTGTGGTTCAAGTGCCTTTTCTTTATTTTAATAGCAGAGCTGGTGAAGTCACTTTTAATCATGTTTATCCCAACTAAATAAAAGTGCAGAGATGACCTAATACAGTACAATAAGAAATATAATTGGTCTTTAGCCCTGGTTCAGGGAACTGAACTCTTAAAACCTTTGGAATCTCCTGAGATAGACAGTGTCAGAAGGGAATTAAATTATAGGACTCTCCGTTGGTGCCTACTGGGAGAATCAGTGTGTGAGGAAAAGCCCCTATACATCTGGCCACATCTGTTCTGTGTGAGAAAACAGTTTGTTGTCCTTTTTCAAAAACAGAAATGATAGGATTCCACAGCACAAAGTATTTTGAAGGTCAACTGGTATAGCCCTCAACTCTGGAATTCCGGGTCTGGCCTTGTCCTAAGGAAATTAGCATTGTTCTTTTGTCATTAAGATTTTTTCTTTTCTGTGTGGAACATTACCTGAACTGAGTTCCACATAATGTTTTTATGTATTATTTGAAAAAAAAAAAAACCCAAACCCCACTTCTATTGACCCATAGGTTTGAAAGACACTGGGTTTCTATATTACAGGAATTCTCAGAGCAGTGATGCCCAAAATACATTTCTTGTGAAGATGGAAACATACTATATACGGCCATTGAACACTTAAAAAAGGGCTAATGCTACCAAAGAACAGAACTTTTAAAATTTATTTTTAATTTTAATGACCTTGAACAGCCATATGTAGCTAGCTGCTTACCAGATAAAATAACCATAGCCTTACTGCTTTCACTGTTCAAAAGTGCTTGTGAACTTGAAGATTGGGATAGACATACAGTTATCATGGTGCCTATTTGGTCAGAGAACATTTAAGAATAATTATGTCACATGACTAGCACTTTATTTTATTTTTTTGAGACAGAGTCCCACTCAGTCTACCTGGATAGAGTGCCGCAGCATCATAGCTCATAGCAACCTCAAACTCCTGGGCTCAAGCAATCCTCTTGCCTCAGCCTCTGGAGTAGCTGGGACTACAGGCATCTACCACAACACCTAGCTGATTTTCTATTTTAGTAGAGACTGGGGTCTCACTCTTGCTCCATATGGTCTTGAAATCCTGAGCTCAAGTGATCCACCCACCTTGGCCTCCCAGACTGCTAGGATTATAGGTGTGAGCCACTGTGCCCAGCCACATGACTACTATTTTAAAAAATGCATTTTAAATACTAGAACAGAAAACAAATGTAATTGCCTTCATTCTTCCTACCCCATTGTAGGCATGGCTGAGAATGCCAGGATTCAGGATGCTGGTATAATATGGGACTTGGTGCAGTGTAAGAGAGTGACCTACAAATAAAGTGAGAGGTGGGACGGCGCCTGTGGCTCAGTGGGTAGGGCACCAGCCCCATATGCCAAGGGTGACAGGTTCAAACCTGGCCCCAGCCAGCTAAAATAGCAGTGGCAACTGCAACAAAAATAGCAGGGCATTGTGGTGGGTGCCTGTAATCCCAGGAACTTGGGAGGCTGAGGCAAGAGAATTGCCCTAGCCCAAGAGCTGGAGGTTGCTGTGAGCTGTCATGCCATGGCACTCTACCAAGGGTGACAAAATGAGACTCTGTCTCAAAAAAAAAAAAAAAAGATAATAAAGTGAGCAGTGTATAGGTTGCAAGTGAAATTAAAACATTACTTTTTGTGAATGTTTTGGGTTATAAATCCTTCCAGGGTGGGTTTTTGTTGTTGTTTTTTATCATTAAGGCACTGAACATTCTTGATTATCACATTTCCAATTTGAAACATTCTCACAATTATACACAAATCTGTGAAGTCAGCCACTGATCAGAATTTGGTATTATGATACATGGTATCCAATTATCATAAGAGCTAAAAACATTGGCAGATAAGGCTGTATGGTCCAGGAGATAACTGTGGCCCACACTGGTGAGCATCAGTATTCAAGCCAACTCTGAAATTAACCAAGTGAAGCCTAACACCTTCCTCTTGCACATTTTTTTTCCCCTCGTCACTTGTATCACTGCAATCACAAGCTAGATGCAGAGGAAACAGTTCTCTCACTGAATAATGATCATGTTTAGATATAGAATATCATTGAAGGAAATGAACTAATGCTCCTCTTACCAGGCCTCATGTCTGCAGCACCGGGACTCAGCATTCCCTCCTCAAAGGCGATGTCCATTCCTACATCCTCTGATAATAGTCTGGGGAAAAAGCAAAGCAAAGAGTGTAAAATATTGGGTGGGACTTCATTTTTTATTTTTTTCAAAAGGAAACCCACAAATTCCAGGAGCACAATTTGAACTCACTTGAAATAAACGATGTGTGTGTACTGAATCCACTGTAAGTGGCCCCAAATTAGAACAAAGACTTTCTGTAGTACCATGAATGAGAACCACGCACACCAGTTCCACTTACTTAAGTCAAGTCACTCCTTCTGCCTGCAGGCTCATATGAGTAAACACATGCCAAGTAGAAAATTCAGGAATACTAAATACAAACAACTAGTAAAATATACTTCGGGGGACACTTAGTATTTTTTTTTCAATAAGAGAGTCAATATATGTGCTGCAAAGACAGACTTAAGTCTGTATGTCTCTCTTGCCCTCTGTACACAAAAATCTGAGCATCTTAAATCTTAAATTGCTATGGGCAGAGGAAGGCGTACTCTGCTGATCTCACTTTATTATATGTAAACTAGGGATATACCCACTGCCTCACTGAGTTGTTGAAAGATTAAGCTACCAAAGTGACATGCCTAAAATTCCTGAGCAGGCATGCACTGGTGCTATTTTTGTTCTTTTTCTTTTGAATATTTAAAGATTCATTGTGGATATATGTTGGTGAAGATGGTTCTGGCGATGACTTACCATCTCTTGTTTCTAATCAATGCCAAGCCCAAGACCATTTATATTAATCCACTTCGTAAAAAAAGTATGGCTAATAGGAAAATAGCAAAGAAAATTGTGAGAAACCTATATTCTCTTCTAGGAAGCTGACCAAGTGTTCACAGTGAATTATCTTATTTCCACACCCTGGCCCTTGTTTAGTAAATCCCCTTTTACCAAGATACTTTACTTTTCTTCTTGGTGGCTTCTATGTAATTTTGCTCATCTAGGGTGAATCTTGATGTAGGAACTAATCTAAATTGAAACATAATGAACATTTACATTAAAGTTCTAAATTTAGTTTGTCTTTCCCCCTCTTACTGAGACTTTTATCCACGTCAGTCTGGGTCTACCAAACATTTGGAGTTTCATCAACTTCTCCAGGATCCAAGTCAAATCCTCTCCTGCCAATAAAGCACTATGGTGAAAAAAAAAATTCTCTTCTTCTAGAGATAACTGCATTTGCTTCATTTACTCAACAAACATAATTTGAGTGTCTACTGCATGTAGAGGCTATAGGCAGTGTTTTTCAACCTTTTTTTTTTTTTTTTAATCTCATGGCACACTTGAACCTATAGTTAAACTTCCATGGCATACTTAAATTAGGTTGATACTTACTCCTTTGAACTTCTTTAGAAAATAATTTAATAAATAATCTTTAAAAAAAATTGCTGCAGAGGGAGCAAGATGGCGGCTGAGTAACAGCTTCTTTGCAAGCGAGAGCAGTGAGTTGCAGAGAGAACACTCCAGGCATCTCTGGCTTGTGGGCTCTGCCCAGAAACATCCCTTTGGGGAACACAGGGAGACAGCAAGAGACTTCTGGACCCCAGGAGGAGGACAAAAGCAGAGGAGAAGTGGCAAGTGGTTGCCATTGGTCTGAGGCTGCAACAGCTGTAATTACAACAGCAGCGAGATTGTAGACAGGGAAGGGCTTCCCTGTGGGTTGGTTTTTTTGTTTTGGACTTGGGCAAGAGTGCAGGTGACTTTAAGTGTTGTCCAGGTTCTGGGACTGAGCCACTGGGGCAGAATGGAGTTAACATTGTTTGGCTGTGGGCTGCTTGTGGCAGCCATTGTGGGAGAACTGCCCCTGTAGGCTCCACCCTCAGGGTTGCAGAGTGAGGCTTGGGCTGGGAGACCTTGGGCAAGTGATCTCGTGACTGTGAGCAGCATCAAAGGCCAGGACTAAGATGGTGGGGAAGAGCAGGGCTTTCAGTGTTTGGCAGTGGGAGGGCTACCTTTCAACCTGGGCCCTTAGGGGCACAGAGTGAGGCTGGTTTGGCCACACCAGATAAGCAGACAGCCACTTCAGGAGAGATCCCAGTGACAAGTGCTTTCCTGGGAAAGCTCCTGGGAAAGACACGGTTTAAAGTGTCTTTTAAGTGGGCTAAGGAGAGATTCAGGCTCTCAACCCTGTAGGGTTTGATGGCAAAGAAATGAGCAGAGGCCTCCAATCTCCATCTCATACAGCTGTATCAGCACTGCGATTAGCATCTTATACCCCAGAAGATAAACTGTTTCCCAGACAATATTCAGCAAGATATATATACTGCTTTGGGCTTTTTTTTTTTTTAATTTCAGCATTTTTCCCCTAGATTTTTCTTTTTTCTTTCTTTTCTTTCTTCATTTTACTAGTTTAAATATAATTTTCCATTGTTGCCTTCTTCAAT
This sequence comes from Perodicticus potto, assembly GCA_963574655.1. Lineage (NCBI taxonomy): Eukaryota > Metazoa > Chordata > Mammalia > Primates > Lorisidae > Perodicticus > Perodicticus potto. The sequence continues at coordinate 69,799 of CAUYRH010036316.1, read as the reverse complement.
AATAAGAACTGTATTTTTGCTAGTGTATTTTTGCCCCTGTTATTTGGTTTTTCCTCCAATTTTATCTTGTAAGGTTTTCTGGTTTGTTTTATAGTAGTTTTGGTTTGATTTGTTTTGGTTTGATTTATAGTATTTTTGTCTTTCCTCTCTATTAGTGGAGGTGGGGTACTGTATCTGCTCAGACTGGCAAAGAGCTGCTGACCTAAAGAGAACCACCCAACCCAGCACCCCCAGATGTTGGGGTGTTCCAAGGTGTGGGTCAAAGTACCCTGATCTACACCTTTATTACTCCTGTCCCTCTTTCTGTGCCTCTCTTCATTTTGTCAATATTCCCTTTTACTCACCCCCTCTCCTTTCTCATTTTTTTTTCCTAAATTATTTTTCCCTTCTTGCTCTTCAATCTTCTCATCCTTTTAGTCGTGTACCAAAATGTCGAACCAAAACCTTAGCCCTTAGACATGGTAACTTAAAGAGCAAGAGGAAGTGAAAGGAAAACTTGGGCAAGGAAACAGATATAAAGAAAACACTCATGAGGAAGAATCAGCAGAAAAATCCTGGCAACATGAAAAACCAGTCCAGAGCAACCCCCACAAGGGACCATGAGGTAGTTACTGCAGAGGATTCCACCTATAAAGAAATGTTAGAAATGACAGAAGGGGAATTGAAAATACAGATGATGAAAACAATGAAGGAAATTGCTGAGAAAGTAGAAAATAACCAAGAAACAATGAAGGAAATTGCTAAGAAAGTGGAAAATAAGCAAAAGGAAATCCAAAAACAGACTCAAATAAGAGATGAATGATATGAAGAATATAGAAAGGATATAGCAGAGCTGAAGGAATTGAAGCAATCAATTAGGGAATGTAAAGATGCAATAGAAAGTATCAACAACAGATTAGCCCAGGCAGAAGAAAGAATCTCAGAGGTAGAGGACACAGCTCCTGTGATAACTCAAATAGTTAAAGAGACAGAGAAAAAGAGACAGAAAGCAGAATGTTCACTGACAGAGTTATGGGACTTTATGAAGCTTTCAAATATATGAGTTATAGGTATCCCAGAAGGGGAAGAAGAATGCCCCAGAAGAATGGAAGCCATATTAGAGAATATTATAAATGAAAAATTCCCAAATATCACCAAAGATTCTGACACACTCCTTTCAGAGGGATATTGGACCCCAGGTCACCTCAACTCAAATAGAGCTTCTCCAAGACACATTATGATGAGCTGTCCAAACTCAAGACAAAAGAAATGATTTTGCAAGCTGCCAGGAGTAAGCATCAATTAACCTACAGGGGCAAATCCATCAGGGTGATTGCAGACTTCGCTAATGAAACTTTTCAAGCCAGAAGACAATGGTCATCTACCTTTAATCTACTTAAACAAAACAATTTCTAACCCAGAATTTTATATTCTGCTAAGCTAAGCTTTAAAATTGATGCAGAAATCAAATCTTTTACTGATATGCAAACATTGAGGAAATTTGCCACAACAAGATCAGCTCTACAGGAAATACTTCAACCTGTTCTACACATTGAACATCACAATGGATGACCAGCAAAGTAAACACCCAAGTAAACATCCAAATTAAGGATAGAACCTAGCTTTCACAATGATGCAAAAGATAAAACTAAGCAAAAGACTTTCACAAAATGAGATGAATAGAATGCTATCACACTTCCCAATTATCTCAATAAATGTTAATGGGTTAATTACCCACTAAAGAGGCATAGACTGGCTGATTGGATTAAAAACACAAGCCATCGCTTCTCGGCCTTTTGGCTAAGATCATGTGTAGTATGTGTTCTTATTAGTTTAAAAAACAAAAGCCATACATTTGGTGTCTGTAGGAAGCACACCTAGCCTCAAAAGACAAATTAAAACTCAGAGTTAAGGGTTGGAAGACAATTTTTCAGGCAAACGGAATTCAGAAGAAAAGAGGAGTTGCAATCTTATTTTCAGATACAAGTGAATTTAAACCAACTAAATTCAAAAAGATACAGATGGACACTTTATACTGGTCAAGGGAAAAATGCAACAAGAAGACATTTCAATTATAAATATTTATACACCCAACTTAAATGCTCCCAGATTCTTGAAACAGACCTTAATTAGTCTGAGCAATATGATATCCTAAAACACCATAATAACAGGGGACTTTAATACTCCTCTTACAGAGCTGAACAGATGCTCTAAACAGAAATTAAACAAAGCTATAAGGGACTTAAATACCTTAGATACCCTAGGACAACTGTGCTTGATAGACATATATAGAACGCTCCATTCCAAAGCAAAAGAATATACATTCCTCTCATGGCCCCATGGAACAGTCTCCAAAACTGATCATATCCTAGGACACAAAACAAACCTCAACAGAATCAAAAGAATTGAATTTTTACCTTGTATCTTCTCAGACCACAAGGCATTAAAGGTGGAACTCAACTCCAACAAAAACGTTAAACCCTACACGAAGGGATGGAAATTAAACAATCTTATGCTGAATGACAATAGGGTGCAGGAAGAAACAGAAATCATTAACTTCCTTGAGCATAACAACAATGAAGACACAAGCTATCAAAACCTGTGGGATACTGTAAAAGCAGTCCTGAGAGGAAAATTTATCACTTCAGATGCCTATAGCTGAAAAACAGAAAGAGAGCTCATCAACAAACTCACAAGTTATCTTATGGAATTGGAAAAGGAAGATCAATCTAAGCCTAAACCCAGCAGAAGAAACAAAATATCCAAAATTAAATCAGAGATTAATGAAATTGAAAACAAAAGAATCATTCAGAAAATTAATGAAACAAGGAGTTGGCTTTTTGAAAACATAAATAAAATAGATAAGCCTTTGGCCAGACTAACTAGAAACAGAAAAATAAAATCTCTAGTAAATTCAATCAGAAATGATAAAGGAGAAACAACAACAGATGCCACAGAGATACAAAAGATTATCTCTAAATACTATAAGACACTCTATGCCCAGAAATTTGACAATGTGAAGGAACTGAATCAATATTTGGCAATATTTGGAATCACATCCTCTCCCTAGACTTAGCCAGAAAGAAATAAAACTCCTGAACAGACCAATTTCAAGCACTGAGATCAAAGAAACAATAAAAAATCTCCCAACAAAAAAATGCCCTGGTCTAGAAGGCTTCACACCAGAATTCTATCAAACCTTCAAAGAGCTTATTCCCACACTGTAGAAATTATTCCAAAAAATTAAGGAGGAAAGAATCTTTCCCAACATGTTCTATGAAGCAAATATCGCTCTGATACCAAAACCAGGAAAAGACACAACTAAAAAGGAGAACTTCAGACCAATTTCACTAATGAATATAGATGCAAAAATTCTCAACAAAATCCTAGCCAATAGATTACAGCTTATCATTAAAAAAAAAAAAAGTCATACATCATAATCAAGTAGGTTTCATTTGGGATGCAAGGCTGGTTTAACATATGCAAGTCCATAAACATTATTGACTGTATCAACAGAAGCAAAAACAAAGACCATATGATCCTCTCAATAGATGCAGACAAAGGATTCGATAAAATCCAGCATCATTTTCTAATTAGAACACTGAGGAGTATAGGCATAGGTGGCACATTTCTTAAACTGATGGAAGCTATCTATGACAAACCCACAGCTAATATTATACTGAATGGAGTAAAACTGAAAGCTTTTCCTCTTAGAACTGGTACCAGGCAAGGTTGTTCTCTGTCACCATTACTATTCAACATAGTGCTGGAAGTTCTAGCCAATACAATTAGGCAAGAGATGGAAATAAAGGGTATCCAAATGGGAGCAGAGGAGGTCAAACTCTCCCTCTTTGCTGATGATATGATTTTATACTTAGAGAACCCCAAAGACTCAACCACGAGGTTCCTGTAAGTCATCAAAAAATACAGTAATGTCTCAGGATATAAAATTAGGTGGCACCTGTGGCTCAAGCAAGTAGGGCATCGGCCCCATATACTGGAGGTGGTGGGTTCAAACCTGGTCCCTGCCAAAAACTTAAAAAAGGAATCAAGGATATAAAATCAATGTCCACAAGTCAGCAGCCTTTGTATATGCCAATAACAGTCAAGATGAGAGGCTAATTAAGGACACAACCCCCTTCACCATAGCTTGAAAAAAAATGAAATACCTAGGAATATACTGAATAAAAGAGGTGAGGGACCTCTATAAAGAAAATTATGAAACTCTAAGAAAAGAAATAGCAGAGGATATTAACAAATGGAAGAACATACCATGCTCATGGCTGGAAAGAATCAACATTGTTAAAGTGTCCATATTTCCCAAACCAATCTACAGATTCAATGCCATCCCTATTAAAATACCAACATCTTACTTTAAAGACTTGGAAAAAATAATTCTTCATTTTGTATAGAACCAGGGAAAAAACCCATATTGCTAAGGCAGTTTTTAGGAATAAAAACAAAGCCAGGAGCATCAGCATACCAGACCTGAGGCTATACTACAAGGCCATAGTGGTCAAGACTGCATGGTACTGGCACAAAAATAGAGACATAGGCATATGGAATCGAAAAGAAAGCCAGGAAATGAAACTAATGGATGTCTGGGTTTCCCATGCTGCTACAGTATTTCAGATTTCCTTACAATGACGCCTGTCATCTGAAGTCATCTTGTGTGATCCCTTAGACATCAAACCTTAGTACTTGTTAAGTAGCAAAATGCTACTATTGCCGGGTGGGCCTGGTGGCTCACACCTGTAACCCTAGTACTTTGGGAGACTGAGGCAGGTGGATTGTTTGAGTTCAGGGTTCAAGACCAGCCTAAGCAAGCACAAGACCCTGTCTCTACTAAAATAGAAAAACTAGCCGAGTTTTGTAGCTGGTGTCTGTAGTCCCAGCTGCTCGGGAGGCTGAGGCAAGAGTATCACTCAAACCCAAGAGTTTGAGGTTGGTGTGAACTATGACATCAGGGCACTTTACCCTGGGTGACAGAGTGAAACTGTGTCTCCAAAAAACAAAACAAAACAAAACAATGCTGCTATTAATAGCAGTAGAATTCAAATCTTTTTTTATCACTTACTGTATTGGATTAAATTATTAAGCCTGAAATATCCTAAGTGTACATGCACATTTTATCTCTAGTTCTCTGCCTAAAAGTCCACTTTAACAAAAATAATAAAGATATCAGATTTCTACCAGCCTGACAAAGCACATAGGGTGCAAGCTTTACTCTCAAAATAAATATGAATAATTTTAAAATAGATGGTATCAGCCTAAATTTTGTAGACTTTTAAAAATGCTTGTGAGTTATGGGCAACATCATAAAATAACAGAAAGAGTCCTAGGTATGAGGTCATAGTTCTGAGTGATAGTTCTATTGCTAGTACCAAGAAGTTGAGAAATTGATTACATCGGAATATTCACTGACCATTTTTGTGATTTTAGATGGAGATAATAAATAGTCAACATCACAGTGACTGTGGACAATAAATACATTACAAACGAAGTACCCTGTAAATCTCAAAGCATTGTCTGAATAAGGTATTACATACCCTCCACTGGAAACATAGTACCAGCAGCAGTGGTTTAATTGACCTATGCATTATGTTTGGATAAAACATAATTAAGATTACTACAATTTGGATATTAGACCAGATAAAGGATAATTTCATTACTGCACAAATCTCCAGAGACTAGAAATCCTCTTCCCACTCATGGTCGTTAGAGAGTCTCGCAATCCCCCTTTTCAACACAAAGCAGAAACCCTGTGTAAGAAGGTGCCAGACAGCTAGCGTTGGCACCTACTAGAGGAAAAAACACTGAAGGCTGTGATCTAAGGGTGGTCAGAGGAAAGAGACTCTCACAAACCCATGTGTTTTCCAGAGGGCTGTGGGGATCTGTCAGGAAACCCCTGGGGTGGAGGGAATACTGAGCCAGGAGAGCCCAGAAGCAAACCTGGGAGAAAGTCAAGCTCTTTGTAAACACTTCAACCATGTTCATATTTATCAGACCTGTAAATATTTGTAGAAATGAACCGGCCAAATGGAGTAGCCAGAGATTAAGCAGGGCGCCAGTTTTATGTCCATAATGGGAACGTCTCAGATCTGTAGGTAACAAATCAATCCAGCATAAAGGCCCATGTTTTACCATATTCATCAGTGGCAACTATTTAATTTGAGGTTTTCTGTAGGGCATGGAGCTAACACACAGGTGAGCGCTGATTCTACTGTGGCTGAACTAGCTGCTTGTCTCCATCTAGAGGACGGATAAGAACCATTTTGTAGTTTCTTTGTGGACAGTGTTGTAACATTGTTTTTCATTAAATATTTCTGGCTCTCAGGGTTTGGGGTACTGCGCCCTGCTGCGCCTGTGAAGCTAGGGGAGCCACATGACTTGCTTTGGCTAACCAAAAAAGAGTGGAAGTGGCAAATGTCACTTCTGGGCAGAGGAAGAGCAAGTGCGTGGGTGAGTGCCGCCTCCTGTTCCCACCTTGGTGGCCGTGGAGGGCTTTGCCAGGCTGCATTCCAAATGCTTCTGATGAGCCGAGCCTCGGACTAAAGCTCGCTGGGTCTGTGAACCAGAACTGATCTTCTGCTGTGGTTATTGGTGGCCACATCACATTCTAGCCCTTTCTGACTGCTTAGCTGACCTTTATTGTTTCTTTCGAAGAGAAACACACTATGCTCAAAATTTTATTTTTTAGTTTAGGTAACCGATTTTCCACATTCTCAGCCCAGATTTCTGTTTATAGTGCACATCTTCTAATCTGGGTTGCTAAAGCATAAAATGACATTTTATGACATTTTCTGACATAAAGCATTTTAATAAATGGGGACAAATGCTCAGATGGACATTCAAAGCTTTCATACATTCTGTAAACTTGCATATTAAAATATCACCTTTATGGTTTTTCTGATAACCATCTATTACTTGTCAATTTACTTAATATTTGTCTTTAAATTGACTTATTTTACTAAGCTTATTTCAAAAGGACGGTTTGTGTCACTAGTGCACAGGTTGATTATCTAAAATGCTTAGAATAGAAGGGTTTCGAGTTCCTCATTTGGGGGCACTGTGGAATATTCACATTGTATACTTGCTGGCTGAGTGTTCGTAATCTGCAAATCCAAAATATGAAATGCTACAATGAGCATTTCCTGATCATGCTGACATGATGAACATGTTCTCAAACACTTGGGTTCTGAAGCATTATCAGATTTTGGATTGGGGACACTCAATGTTCTCAAACACTTGGGTTCTGAAGCATTATCAGATTTTGGATTGGGGACACTCAACCTTTATATGAAAATTCAAATCATTCACCAAAAATGAATAGTTGCATAAATTAAATGTGATATAAATAAAATAATGCTATTAAATTCAAGTTACAGACACCTGAGATCTCACTTCTGAGCCTTTCCCTCTTTGCTAAAAAAAGAAATTAGGACGTATTAGCTCTATCTGGCAAGATGTAATACAAGGATCATTATAAGCATAAGAAATGCTATAAGAAATAGAATACCCCCAATTAATTAATATTTTTACACTTGCAGGAAGCTAGGGGAAATCCCCAGGCACCAGAAAATAAGAGTTGTTATAGAAAGCTGATAAAAAGGCAGCCTATAGGTTTTTCGACCCCTAGGGTCCCACAGCAGAAGAGATCTCTGGGTCTAGAAGAAAGACTTCTAAATAGGGCTCTGGGCTTTAAGAAACTTCCCCTTACTGAAAAGGGGATGAAGAAAGATCCGATATCCTTCGGCACTTGGAAAGCATAGTCTGCATGGAACCTTGAGTAAAAAATACAAAGCAACCTGTAAAAAGTAGAGATGCTAGTCATATGTCAAGCATGTCTCAATTTACGTCACCTGAATGATGTGGTAAATTAATACTAAAATTCATCTAGAATCACTGAAGATCTGGGACCTTAGGGTTCTGAAAGAACAAAATGTAAAACTACTTTGTAGGGCTTACTTTTATAAGCTAGGATTCACTGGAAACCTACTTAGGAGCAAAAAAAACTCCTGAAAGATCAGCCCATCAAAAACAAAAACAAAAACAAAACAAACAAATGAACAAACTCCCCCCCCCCCAAACTACTCTAGGTATAAAACTATGAAAGTTCACCAAGAGATGTAGTAAACAGAAAAATTAGCAATGAAAGTACTTAAAAATAACAATGTAAAAGAGATCATAATGATTAAAGAATAATTTTTAAAACAATGGGTTTATAGACTCATACAAAGTGGTATAATGGACACTGGAAACTAAGAAGTGGGGAGGGTGAGAAGAGGTAAGGTATCAAAAATTACCTGTCAGGTACAATGTACGCTATTCTGATGGTAGGTATACTAAAAGCCCGGACTTCACCATTACATAGTTAATACATGCAACAAAAAAACACTTGTACCCCCTAAATCTATTGAAATTTATAAAAAAAAAAAAAGAGAAAAAAGAATAATATTTAATTCTTTGTTGCAATAAAGCACTGAGATTTGGGGTTGTCATAGCCAATAATGTCATGTGAGTTCTAAGTAGCCAAGCTGCTTATAAAAAGAAACATCTAAAACATAACGATGCCGAATGTTGACAGTTTAGTGATATAAAAAGATGAATCAGGAAAATATTAAACACAAGAAAGCATGTAAAACAAAACAGACTTTGGGCAGAAAAAGCATCATTAAAGGTAAAGAAAGTTATATTTAGTTATTAATATGCTTTTAGCAATATAGGCTCAAAATACATAAAACATAAATTGAAAGTAAAACATAAGCAAAATAAATTTTATGGGAGAAAATGAAAGTATGTCTCAAAATTTTATAAGTTTACTTTAAAAGATATACAAGAATATGGGAAATCTGGACAATTCAATAATATGGTTAGATCTAATGGACAGATTTATACTCTATTAAAAAGAAAACCACATTTTTTTCAAACTCATCAAAACTGACCATACATGATGTCTCATGAAACAAGAAAAATCAATATCACATGTACTACATTCTTTGACTTCAGGGCTATACAGAAGAAATAAATCACAGAAAGATAGTTTGGAGACTAAAAACTACACTAAACAATAAAGCCCTACTTAATCAACATGAGTGGAAGCAGCTAAAGAAGTTTCCAGAGGAAAATAAATAGCCTCAAATTCAGTTAATAGAAAGTAATATGGGCTGAATTAGCTAAAGGTCCAACCCAGTGTAGGGGGTTAAAAAAAGAACCATGCTCTATGTGATTCAATGCTGTTCATACTAAATCTGTGCATCCCCTCTAGAGATCACAAATACCACCAAATGGAGAAAGAATAGTGATATAAACGAATTCTCCAACTTGAGAACAGCTCTCACATATATTAGTAGATTGTATATTTTTGGTACTTCTGCCTTTTAACACAGAAGGCTAATTGCAGTAGCATGGCAGTCCTGACACTGGAAAGAATGAAAAGCAATGGATGAAAAACTTGTGGTCCTAGTTACATGCACCCTCTTGTGTTAAAACAGGTAGAAACTTAAGCCCATTCTCCATCTTGTATCCTTTCAGCATATCTGAATCTAGAGGGATAGGCTTGTTGTTTTAGGATTAGTCTGACCTGAGATTGGGTACTTTTTAACAGGAAATGAGCAGTGAACCGAGACTTGGCACACCCATACAGATAGCATTTCTAGACGGTAATGTCTACTGACAGGCCTGGACACCAAGCAGCTGGCAGCACCCCTTTTCGGAAATAACTATTTTTTACAACATTGGTCACTAGAAAATACAGCTCCATAAGAAATAAACTAAGATGCTCAAGATGTGGGGTTCATTGTTCTTTAGAAAAATACTGGATGGTTCTGCTGATAAATTTGGGGGATAATGAATGATTACATAAAGAGAAATTTCCTTTGTGTCAGAATTTCTAAAATTCTTCTGGCTTCCTTCTAGTCAAGTAAGGTATGTTGGATGGATAAATTTGCTTTCTCTAGAAATGGAGGTTAAAAGAAAAAACAAACAAAAGCTTTCATGAGGTAGCTGCCTTCCTTTGTTAAGTACATAAATGAGCCCAGCGGTTGGAGGATTGCCACTGAGGATTCTTGTCTGATAAGTAGGCTGCACGATTTAAGCCAACAGTACATGCCCCCCTGGGAACCACAGAGTACTTATCAAATGACTCAAAGCAGGAGGCAAGATTGGAGTTGTACACTTAGCCTAACCAAGCTGATAGCAACAAGAGATCCCACAATAGGAGTTTGGGTTTGTGACATAAAGTTCTCAATTCACTACTCAGCTGGGCCTCTCTCACTATCTAGAACAGATAAGCACTATGGTCAGGTGGAGAGAAGAGTCCTGAAAGCAACTAGCTAAATGGAGAGGAAAGAAGGAGGGAGGCATAGGGAAAGAAGACAGACCGGGTGCGCCTGTAATTCTAGCACTCTGGGAGGTGGAGGCAGGTGGATTGCTTGATCTCAGGAGCCTGAGATCAGCCTGAGCAAGAGTAAGACCCTGTCTCTAAAAATAGCCACGTCTTGTGGTGGGGACCTGTCATCCCAGCTACTCAGGAGGCTGAGGCAAGAGGATTGCTTGAGCCCAAGTGTTTGACGTTGCTGTGAGCTATGACGCCACAGCACTCTACCAAGGGTGAACAAAGCAAGACTCTGTCTCAAAAAAAAGAAAGACAAGAAAAAATAGGGAAAGATGACAACAGCAAACAGTAGCAAGCATGGTGGTGTGTGGCTATAGTCCCAGCCACTCAGGAAGCTGAGGTAGGAGGATCACTTGAGCAGCAGTTCAGGGCTGCAATGTGCTATGACGGCACCTGTAAGTAGCCACAGCGCTCCAGCTTGGGCAACATACCAAGACCCCAATCTTAAAAAAAAAGAAAAAAGAAGATAGCCATTGAGGCCTCACCCAGAGACTACCTTCCTGAGAGAATTCACAAAACCCTACACGCCACAGGTATGCATTCTTCTCAGAGGAGAGGGACACGAGGGAAGCTCCTCACCTGGAGTCTGATTCTAAAACTCTGCTGGTAGAAAAAGAAAACCGTCCATAGTCCAAAGGAGCTGCAAAAATTTTCTTGAATTGTTCTCTCAATACAGCATAAATAGTTCTGTGTATGAAATTTTTTATGGTGAACTTTATAAACACTGAAATTTGAAGAATATTAAATAAGATTAGGAAACCCTAAAACTTTTATTATCTAAACTATTTCATTTTATTTTTAAATCGTTTTTTAATTTGCTATGAGAGAAAATATCTAAACCATTTTGATGTTCAGACAGTAATTAAATCCTTGGTTGTGAATGAGGGGTACAAGGAGAAGTCTATCTCCTGCCCGCGGGCTATATGAGGCCATTCTCTTTTAACAATTTTTCTATGACCTTAAAATATATCGGGTGATTTGTGTGTTGTTGAGAAATCATATTAGATGGCATCAGTTCACACTGGGGCAGGGCAGGTACCTGCTGATGAAGTGGATATGTAGTTCACAGCTAGGATTACCCACAGGCATCTCAAACTGAACACACACAAAAGCGAATTCAATGTCTTACTCTACACAGCTCAGCTATGTCCTACATTCTCTGTGATGACCTTAAGAAATGTCCACAAATTGTCTGATACTCCCTTCAAAAGATGGAGGCTAACTCGCCTCACTTTCGGTATGAACTGAAGGTAGCTAGGGATTTGCTTCTAATGAACAGAATCAGATAGAAGGGACAGTGCTAGGACTTCCGAGTCTAAAAGACCTGTGGCTTCCTCTTTGCTCTCTCTTAGATCTCTCAGCTAAATGTTGTGAGGACACCCAAGCAGTTCTGTGGAGAGGTCCCTGTGGCAAGGAACTGAGGCTTCCTGTAAAAAAAATCTAGGAAGGAAGCAAGACCTTCTGTCAACAGTCACATGACATCCTGGAAGGAGCGTCTCCAGCCGGGAAGATCACACCCCTGGAGAATCTTTTTTTTTTTTTTTTTTTGAGACAGAGACTCAAGCTGTCACCCTGGATAGAGTGCTGTGGCATCACAGCTCACAGCAACCTCCAATTCCTGGGCTCAAACGATTCTTCTGCCTCCATCTCCCAAGTAGCTGGGACTACAAGTGTCCACCACAACGCCCGGCCATTTTTTGGTTGCAGCCGTCGTTGTTTGGCGGGCCTGGGCTGGATTCGAACCCACCAGCTCAGGTGTACGTGGCTGGCGCCTTAGCCCGTTGAGCCACAGGTGCCAAGCCCCTGGAGAATGTCTTGATGGCAATTTCATAAGAAACTCTGAGCCAGAACCACGTGGCTAATCTGCTCTTGAGTTCCTGACACACAACGACATGTTGGTTGTTTTAAGCTGCTACGTTTTGAGATAATTTATTACACAGCAATAACTTGTAATTGCTTCCCCATCCTTGTGAATGTGTCCACATATCACCTGGGCACCCCAGCCTCCAAACCGGCATTTATTTGTATATATTGTTGTTTTCGGCCACTCCTTCCCAGTCCAGTTGTCCATGCTGTCCTATTGATTAACCTCATTTTCTCGTCTCCCTTCGCACTGTTCATGCCTCAGTTCAAGTCCATTTTTACTTGCAGAAACCTCCTTGACCTTTGTGGCTCTAATCTTACCTCTACCTCCTCCAAATCTGCTCAGTCTTAACCTCGATGTCACCTTGTTTAAATCCTTTCAATGTTCTCTCTGCCTCCAGGCAAGAGCCTGGCTCCAGAGCAGAGCTCAGGAGGCTTTCAAGGGCTGAGCCCTAACCCCAAACATGAGCCTCTCTCCTTCCCCACTTCCCACTTGGCTCTGCTAGACTTGCTTTCCTCTGGAACGCAGTAGATGCCTCAGTCCTGGTGACCCCCCTCCAGCCCATGGACTTGGGTCAGGTCTCATCACACCCTGTGCTCAACTCACAACTGAGCTCAACTCAACTCTCAACTCTCAGCTCTCAACTCGCCTGTCCTCTAACAGTTAAAGCCCCTCTTTGATGATACTAGGAGCACCTGGGAGCGGGTTTGGCTAAGAATGAGGTTCTTATGAAAGGACAATTGCTTTTCTTCAGAATTGGAAACAAACTGGGCATGATGGTTCACACCTATAATCTTAGCACTTTGGGAGGCCAAGGCAGGAGGATTGCTTGAGCTCAAGAGTTTGAGACCAGCCTGAGCAAGAGGAAGACCCTGTCTGTACTAAAAATATAAAAATCAGCTGGGTGTCATGGTGGGTGCCTGTAGTCCCAGGTACTTGAGAGGCCAAGGCAAGAGGATTGTTTGCATCCAGGAGTTTGAGGTTGCTGCGGCGAGCTATGCCAATACCATGGCACTCTAGTCTGGGCAACAGAGCGAGACTGTCTCAAAAAATAAAATAAAATAATTGGAGACAAGTCTTCAGTGCCAGAGGAACTGGCTTCTGCCCAGGTGAGCAGCAGAACTGGTGGGGTGTCCGCGGAAGCTCCTGCCCACCCCTCTACTGCAGCCACTCCAGCAGCACCTGGAATTTGTCCTTTGTGAAGATTGTTTGTTCCGTGGACACCTCCCTGCCCCACTCTTCTGCCCAAGGACATAAGCTCACAAGAGCCACCCTCTCCCTTGTGCAATGCAATGGCTGCATGCTCTTGGTTTTACCTCCTTTCCCTAAGTAGTTCAAGAGTGTGGAATTACTCAAATGGCCTGGACAATCTGGCACCAGTACTACGAACAACAAAAGCGTGCCTAGATGTTCCTTTAACTGCTGCTTAAACAGTAATATTTGCTGATGCACAGGGCACAGTAGAAGACTTATCTGACTGCTTTAGAGCAAGGTCAGCAAAGTCTCTCTGTGAAGAGCCAAATATTAAATGTGTTAGGCTTTGTGTGCAGTGCAGTCTCTGTGGCAACTACTCAGCTCTGTCAGTAGCACAGAAGCAGCTATAGACAATATGTAAATGAATGGGCGTGGCTGTTCCAGTGAAACTTTACCTAGAAAAATAGGTACCACCTGGATTTGACCCTGGGGAGAGTGGGCATAGTTTGCCGACATCATGAATAACATTTCCTTTTATTCAATGCTGTATATAGTTTTTAAATTGTGAGGCTTTCATATTGGTGTGAGTGCTACTCCAAAATGGGCCTGTGTAAGTATAAAGAGTACAAACTGAGGTATTTTTTGACCATATTTACCAAAATTTTAAATGCAGATAGCCTTTCAGTGGCTATTCTAAGATTATATAGTGCGGGATACTCATAGTTATACACAAAGATGTTTACTGTAAAAACCCAAAACTAGCCTTTATTTTTTTGAGTAGTCTGAATTTGATGGTGATGCCAACATGAGATGGTTTAAAATCTCTTTAATCACTGCTATTCCCACAGTGCCATGTTGAATCTCCCTTCCCTGCATCGGGTTATCTTGTTACTTTCAGTTATTAAAATCTAATCTAGTTTTAAACTGCCAATTTCTCACCTTAAAATTGTATCTTCTCCACTCTCCTGCCTGTGCCGGCTGGAGCTGTGCTGGAGGGAACGTGGGGTCGGAAGAGCTCCCCCACCCTCTCAGGGCAGCACGGCCAGTCTGGGACAAGGGGCTGGGCGGGCAGGGCCTGCACTGTTCCTTCTGTCCTCTTCACATACTGAACTTGTGGAACCCTGTTCTTCTGTTCAAGACTTGCTGAGGTTTTTGAGAACCTGGGGTCTCCCACCCAGCTCATTTCTCTGATACAGAAGACCTGGTGTCACCCCACGTCTTCCCTCTGTCCTCAGCTCCTGCCACTGCCTCTGGCTGAGGACTTCTCACCCTGGGTGGCAGATGAGCTTGGAGCACTGCCACAACAAAGTGCCACACACTGGGTGGCTTCACCAACAGAGATTTATTTTCTAACAAATTCTGAGTAAGCATGCAGCAGCACTGGTATCTTCTGAGGTCTCTCTCCTGGGTTTGTTGATGGCTGTATATAGTTTTAGAGCAACCCTCACTTGGCTTCTCCCTCTGTCTTCACATAGTCACCCCTGTGTGTGTGTCCTGATCTTTTCCTCTAAGGACACCAGTCATATTGCTTTAACGGCCATCCTAATGAATTCTTTTAACTTAATTGCCTCTTTAAAGACCCCCATTTCCAAATACTAGATGGAACATCAACATATGAACACTACACAATGTTTCCAATTCACTATTGTCCTTGGGGTCAGTCACAGTACCTGTAGGACACCCATGCCACCTGCCTCTCCATACAGTGACAGGGCAAGGTCACTCCACTGCCATCCTCTTTCTAATGTTCTTTTCATTTCCTCAGGCAGGTTCAGGGTAGACCCACAAGTTCCAGTTGGGAGTGCGGTGCCAGTCTCCCTGGTGGAAGTTACCGCCATTTTTTACCCACGGCTCTTTTGGAGCAACCCTCACTTGGCTTTGAAAGGAAGAAAGGGATGAACCAGGACCGTAGGCAATGACTCTTAGCAAGTCGCTCACTCTCCTGCTCCCTAGTCTTCTCCTGATAGACTGGGATGAGTTTAGCAAATTTGGGTCACCTTTTAAGATGCCCTGAGGGAAGTGTCTAACCCAATTGTTGAGAGCTTATTGTCCTCTCTTTCTATGGGATAAAGAGTGCTTTGCACCATTTCGCCCTTGGCTTTGGCCCCTAGTTGTCCATTCTGTGATTTAAGGAACTTCACTGCTGAAAAAAAAATTTTTTTTTACAAAAAAATAAGGGATAATCAAAATGCCCATTGATGGGGGAGTGATTAAATATAGCATGAAACTCATTATGGTTTATC
Organism: Perodicticus potto; assembly: GCA_963574655.1. Classification (NCBI taxonomy): domain Eukaryota; kingdom Metazoa; phylum Chordata; class Mammalia; order Primates; family Lorisidae; genus Perodicticus; species Perodicticus potto. The sequence continues at coordinate 54,123 of CAUYRH010036316.1, read as the reverse complement.
GATGCAAAAAGATTCTAAACATACTGACACAGAATGGTACCTAAGATATATTTAATAAAAAATCAAGCTATAAAAATGGCATCTTTAGGATATATTTACATAAAATTTTATACACTGATTTATATATTTTTAGATACTGATAATATCAAGAAAGAGGAGAATACACTGTTAATGGTGGTTACCTATGAGAAGTAGGTAAGGGGAGGGATTTTTAGTTTTTATTTTTTTTTGCAGTTTTTTAAATTATTAAATCATAAACACATAGCTTACTTTTTATTTATTTACTTTTCTGTGTTGTCTCAATTTTTAAAACATGAGCATGTGTCAACATTTGAAAGTAAAAAGGTTTCCTGGCCTACAGGAAAAAGAAAAAAAGGTAAAACGGTAATTTAAAAATTATAAAATTCCTATGGCATATGTATACCATGGAATACTATGTGGCCTTAAAAAAGAAGATGGAGACTTTACATCTTTTGTATTAACCTGGATGGAATTGAAAAACACATTTTTATTTTTTTATTTTTTGCAGTTTTTGGCCAGGGCTGGGTTTGAATCCGCCACCTCTGGCATATGGGGCCGGCGCCCTATTCCTTTGAACCATACGCGTCACCCCTGAAACACATTCTTCTTAGCAAGTATCCAATGTATTCAATACTAATATGAAACTAGTAGACGGACTAACACACGGCCATACATGAGAATCTCAATTCAATTCAAGTTGGGGGGGAGAAAGGGGGGGAGGGAGGAGGGTTGGTGTGCTCCCACCTAACGGGCACAGTGTACGGGTATAAGGCACACCTCCTGCGTGCAGGACACAACTACAGCTGGGACTTCACCTAACAAATGCAAACATTGTAACTTAATCATTTGAACCCTCATACTAATCTGAAATAAAAAAAATAGTAAGATACTATAAGAGTTTCTAGAAATCTTTTCTTGAAAATATTTGAGTTGATGTTAGAAAAACACAAGTGCTCAGTAAGTAGTAATTTTAGTTTTTTATCAGTAGCAATATTATGCTGTCACATCCCACTGCCGTATTATCAGGGCTCCTGAGGTTTTCCAAAATAAAGTGTAGGAAGCAGCAGAAATTGCAAAGCACATGATCTGAACTGTTAGCACCACCAGAGAACGCTGGAACAGCTCAGGCTCAGATTTACCCATCCTGACGGGGACCTTGCTGTCCCCTCTGGCTACGTATCTCTGCTTGTTCATCTTCACGAGTGTTTAATGAAGGTCTAACCTGCATGAACAGTAGTGATATTAAAAGAAACAGGACACAGGCCCTACCTGCTTCTCACAGAAGTGTCTGCATATAGCCTTGCTGAGTCATCTTTTGCCGTAGGTTGCTTTAAATTTATCTAATTCTAACCTGGCTTTGGAGTCTGTCTTTCAATGTCTTCACTTGACGTTTAATGGTTGCTCTTTTCCAGTAGTCCATTCTTTTCACTGTAATTCCTTTTATCATTGCTTTGTCTGTTTTGTTAGATTTGCTGCCTTTGTTTTTTAAGTTTTGAATTTTTTCTTTAGTATTATTATTTACTTATAAAAATTTCCTGATCTTATTTATATTCTTCTTGGCCTTAAAGGAAAAAGAAATTATTTAATTTCACATAGTATCTCTCTGACTTTAAAAGTTTTACATATTTAAAATTAGTATATATTTCAAATAGGATCCCTTAGTTTAAGACAGTCTTTTCTGTTCCAGTTTCACAGGTGAAGAAAGTGAAGAGGGCAGAGAATGAAAAATTTCCATCCCCATGAGCAAGCTGTCGGCTCTTAAAGGGCGGACAGTCCCATGGTCAGGACAGTCCCCCCAGGGGATGAGAGTGAGGCCAGCCAACATGATGTGAATATTTGTGGAATAATACAAGGTACATGCACCAGTGTTCTGTCCTTTTAGTAATACTACCCCATTTTTATTTTCTGGATTTCCTTTCTGATGAGTCCTTTGTTCCTTGCTTTCCTCCAGCGCTAAATTTCTTTTCCTTTTCATTCCCACACTCACTGTCTGTCATTGAAAACTGAGTTATCTCTCGGCCCCCAGCGACTTTCCTGGGGAAGGCCAGGAAGCAGGCCTGTGGCCAGATACAGGCAGATTCCTGGAATCCACCCCAGAGATCACCTCCCCAATAGCGTAAGCCTGGGACTGATAGGGGCAGGAATAAGAAATAAACACAGGGAGGATTTGTAATTAAGTGTTCCAAATCACCCTGGGAGTAAATAAGACACGGAAGGGGACCACTGGTAACATGTTTAACACAGCACTTCCCAAAGCCTATGCCCAAGTGACCCAGGTGACCCGTTCCACCGACCTATGCCAACAGGCTCTGTGCCAAATACGTTTGGGAAACACAGTATATTACATCCTCATTTGGAAACTTTATAAGCCACATAAACCTATTACAGACTCTGAGATGACCAACAGAAAATTAATCTGTGTGTGTGTAATGCATTAATGCAGAAGAAATTTGGAGGTACAGCTCGGAGACATAACCCAGTGAGATATGTGGACCTCTCTGGACATCTTGGGCTGGTTCTAAAATAAGCTAGAAAATGCGGCCTGAGCTGCTGTGTGGTGCCTCTATGTCTTCCTGCAAGTGTACAGCATACAGCTAACGCCTGCACACTGTACTTCAGTCTTGGCCCTGATTTTTTTTAAATGAGTAACTTTAGGCAAGTTACAGAATTCCTGTGTATCTGGATTTCCTCAACTGTAAAACGGGGAAAGTTAACACTACCTACTCAGAAAGTTGTAAGGGCCAGGCACGGTGGCTGATGCCTGTAATCCTGCTGAGGAGGGTAGATTTCTTGACCTCAAGAGTTCAAGACCAGACTGATCAAGAATGAGACACTGTCTCTACTAAAAATAGAAAAATAAGCCATGGTAGATGCCTGTAGTCTCAGCTACTCAGGAGGCTGAGGCAGGAGGATTGCTTAAGTGCAGGAGTTTGAGGTTGCTGAGAGCAATGAGGCCATAGCACTCTACCCAGGGTGACAGAGAGAGCCTCTTTCTCCAAAAAAAAAAAAAAAAAGAAAGGATTAAATGAGTTGATTTATGTAGGAATAGAGAACAAAGACTAGCAAATCATAAATGATATAAAGTTTAGATAATTGCTACTATCATTATTTCAGTAATTTTTTTAAAATTTCAGATTAATGTAAGGGTACAATGATTAGGTTACATTGTTTGCCTTTGTTAGCTAAAGTTCAAATTGCAGTTGACCCCCTACCCAGGGGGTGTGCTGTAGTCCCTTACATTGTGCACATTAGGTGAGAGTTTACCAATCTCCCTGCCCCCTTGAATTTAATTGTGTTTTTCTCTCCTGGGAGCCTGTAGTTGTTTATCTATTGGTTTCATATGAAGTAATTTTGTTAAAAGTTAGAATAAAAAAGTGGTTTTCCAAAGCAGGTATCCCAAGTCCCAATGGCATTTCTTTTAAGAAATAAAAGAATATAGTGATTTGAAATTTCAGAGGACTTCAGATAGCCAAAATAATCTTTTTGTAGTTGGTGCAGTTTGGCTAGGGCCGGGTTTGAACTTGCCACCCTCGGTATATGGGGCGACTCTTTGAGCTATGAGCACCACCTTAGCCAAAATAATCTTGAAAAAAAAAAAGAACAAAGTTAGAGATCTCACATGGATTTCAAAACTTATTATAAAGCTTCAATAATCAAAATAGTGTGGTACTAGCATAAAGACATGTATATAGCCAATGCAATAGAATAGAGAGCCCAGAAATAAACCCTCACATATATGGTCAAATGATTTTGGACCAGGGTGGTGCCTGTAGCTCAATGGGTAGGGCACCAGCCCCATATACAGACAGTGGTGAGTTCAAGCCTGGCCCCAGCCAAACTGCAAAAAAAAAATAATAATAATAACAATAATAATGATAATAATAATAATAATGTTAATGGTTGAAAAAAAAATGATTTTGGACCAGGGTACCAAGACCATTCATTAGGGAAATGGCCATCTCTTCAACAAATGGTGCTGGGAAACTGAGATCTCCACCTACAAAAGAATGAAGTTGGACCCTTATCTTATATAGTATGCAAAAATTAGCTCAAAAGAGATGAAAGACCAAAATATAAGAGCTTACACTATAAAACTTCTAGAAGAAAAGAGAGGAGAAAAGCTTCATAACATTGGGTTTGACTATAATTTTTCGGCTAAAACACCAAAAGCATAGGCAACAAAAGCAAAAATAGATGAATGGGACATCAAACTTAAAAACTTTTGCCCACCAAAGGACACAATCAAGAGTGAAAAGAAACCTACAGAATAGATGAAAACATACGTAAATCATATCTTAGATAAGGGGTCAAGATCTAGAATATATTTTTAAAAAACTCCTAAAACCCCCAACCAAAACTATAAATAACCCGATTTTGAAATAGGCAAAGGACTTGAATAGACATTTCTCCAAAGATGATATACAAATGGCAAACAAGCCTATGAAAAGATACCCAACATCACTATTAGAAAAACGCAAATCAAAACTACAATGATGTACCACTTCACACCCATAAGGATGGCTATCAAAAAGACCAGAAGATAACAAGCATTGTCAAGGATGTAGAGAGAGTGGAATTTCACTTTGGGGAGGAATGTGAAATCATGCAACCCCAATGAGAAATAGTATGATAGTGACTCAAAAAACTTAAAAATAAAATCACCTAATGATCTTCTGATTATATATCCAAAGGAATTGAAATTAAGATCTCAAAGAGATATTTGCTCACCCATTTATATAGCAGCCTTAGTCGGAATAGCCAACAAGTGGAAGCAACCTAAGTGCCGGCTGATCTATGAACAGATAAACATGATGTGGTAATTTGAATATGATATTATTCAGTTTTTGAAAGAAAGGAAATCCAGTCATAGGCTATAACATGGGTGAACCTGAGGGGCATCGTACTAAATAAAATAAGACAGCTACACATACAAAAACCAGTACTATATGATTCCACCTATTCAAAGTATCTAAAACTGTCAAATTCATAGAAACATAAAGTAGAAATGGTGGTTGACACAGGCTGGGGAGAGGGGAAATGGAGAGTTGTGGTTTAATGGGTATGGAGTTTTAGTTTTGCAAAATGAAAAAATTCTAGGATCCATTGCCCCCCAGTGTGAATATATGTAACACGACTGAACCGTACACTTAACAGTGATTAAGATGGTAAACTTTATGCTATGTTTTTCTTAACACAATTTTTAAAAAAGCCAGTGCCCTGGGAGTGGGCACAAGATAGATTTTTCTAAGCTCACAAAACTGCCTTGGCATTGTAAAATGCTAATTGTAGCTTGACAGGGAGACTAGAGCTTTGGGACCTGTCTGTAAAGACTCTCATTTTGTGGATGCGCAGCCAGGTGCACTAGACCTTGATTTCCTGGGAGGACAGAGACTCCTGCTACTGCTTCCAGTTAGGCATCATTTTTCATATTACTATTATTATTGTTGTTAGAAGATTTTAGGCTAAACTAAGCATTTTATATTTCACTGTGAGGGTCCAAAGTGGTCATAGGATCCCAAAGTGCTATTAGACTCATTGTTTAAATATGATCAATGATTTCAAGGGATCAAGGGTCTCTTACCAATCACAAAACCATCAGGAATTCCTGACATACACACTGTTACAGACTAAGGTACCTATTATGGGCTGAATTGTGTTGTCCCCCCACCCCCCAAATTTATATGTTGGAATCTAGGTTAGTCCATTCCTTAAAATGCAAGTGTCTTTGGAGATAAGATTTTTGCAGCAGTAAATAAGTTAAAATGAGGTCATTAGGGTAAACCCTAATTCAATATGACTGGTATTCTTGTGAGAAGAGGAAATCTAGACACAAACACACAGAAGGAAGACTATGTGAAGTCCTGGGAGAGAAGACAGCCATATGCCAGCCAAGGAGAGAAGGCTCTGAAGAAACCAACTCTGGAAATACATTAATGTCAGACTCCAGAACTGTGAATATATCTGTGGTCTTTCACTTTGGCAGCTCTACCAAATAATATAGTATCTGATCTTCTCAGGCGTATCCAGTTTCAAAGAGAAGAATCTTACTCCAGGAGGAATATATCAGCCATTCCATTCATCTTGTCTACTATAAAGCCCTTCTACTATGCCTGACAGATCTAGAGGGAGCAACGGAAAGCCAAGTTAGGGCCCTTGAGACTGAGGGAACAAGGCCATCACCCTTACTTACGTGTACCCACTGCAGAGTGTAATCACATTTGACAAAGCTAATTTATAAGACTTGATTAATTTCATATTCTCCTGAGGGATACATTCAGTAATCATACAGCTACGTTAACCTGGCAGCAAGAATTGATTCATTTAGCCATTTCTTTTTCATTGCTATGTCTTCATGGGGGTATTAGGGGTAAAAAATAAAATGTGTTATTCAGAGGTTAAAAAATAAAATGTGCTCCTGCTTTTAGATCATTATTCTTCACAGAATTAAAGTATTACATGAGATTCCATGCCTCTGTCTTATAAACCACTCATATTTTGGGGTCACTAGGTCTCTGCTAGTAGACAGAAGTACTGGGAAATAGTCTTCGTAATACCAGTTATGCACCCATCAAGCTAGTTAGAAACAAGCTTGAGCTCATCAACTGGCAAAGACATGAGAAATTTGGTTAGATACTTATTATAAGAAATCCAGTCTCTGCCTTTACAGTAAAGACATGAGCTTTGATCAACTCTGAACTTAGTCTAATGCATAAGGAGAACTTCCTCATGGGCAGCCCAGGGATGAGGACCAACTCCATCCCAAGCTTGCTTGCTTTCAGTTATCAATGCCAATCTTTCTATAGATTTAACAGTCTTTTGCTCTCCTTTCATCTCCATTTTACCTCTCCTTCTAACTTACCTCTTACTCAACTGCTCTTTTGGGATCACACTCTGTGGGTTACACTCCTATTTTATTTTTGGAAGAGCTATTTCTAGAACTTCCATTGTCACCAACCTTTCCTGGATATCCCTGGGAGTTGGATGCAGAACAATGTAATTAAGTGGTAACATTTTTATTCCTTTGGTAATTCTCTTGCATCATGGGCAATGATAGCTTTATGAATGGACTTTCACATTGAATCTGGACAACACTAAATCCAACTTTTCAGAGCAGCATTGAAAGCACATGTTTGATTCTCTGTTTTTGGATTGGATGGGATTTTGAAAGATGTCTATCTCTATTTATTTGTTAATTTATTTTGTAGACACAGAGTCTCACTTTATTGCCCTCAGTAGAGTGCTGTGGCATCACACAGCTCACAGCAACCTCCAACTTCTGGGCTTAGGCGATTCTCTTGCCTCAGCCTCCCCAGTAGCTGGGACTACAGGCACCCACCACAAAGCCCGGCTATTTTTCTGTTTTGCAGGTCTATCGAGGCCAGGTTTGAACCCGCCACCTTTGGTATATGGGGCCGGCGCCCTACTCAATGAGCCACAGGCTCCGCCCTGAAAGATGTCTATCTCTAAACTATAGCCAAACCATTCTGGTTATCTGCTTAGGGTTTCCAAATCAGTTTCAAGCTTTGACAGATGTAGCTTCTCTCTGATGCTCACGGTTTGTTTCTCAGACTATTTGTTTGAGTAGGAGCTCAACATTTGTGTCCCAGAACCCACATGGAAAATGTTAAGCTAGTCTAGGGAAGGGTGTGTTGCAAAGAAAATGTTTCAGAGAGGCATTCTGCTCTCAGAAGATTTAAAGTCTAGGAGGATAAAGAGAAAAAGACACGTACATCTTCTCAAAAAACAGCACAGGCAGGGGTAAATGTCAGGAGAAGTAACCAGCTGTGGAAGTAGAGCAGATCAACTTGGAGGCTTCCAATAGGAGGTGGCATTTGGCCCCCTGCCTAAGCTGATGAGGTGATGAGAATGAATTACACCTGATCGCTCCTATGTCTTTTCTCCCCACTTTATCCCCATCCCCTATGCCCACAGTCAATACTCACACTGTGTGTGTTGGCAGTGGGAAGCCAGTGTATTCTGAGCTGAGTATTGTGATTGGCAATGGACTGGCAATGGACTATACAGAAGAAATGGAAGGCAGGATGGGAGGTGGTAGTCTACTCACAACATAACCAAGGCTTAACTGTGCCTGGGATGGAAAGAACGGAGGAGGTTCCAGAACTGCAGACACAGAAGAAAGAAATTGTGCTTGAAAACTGAGGAAGATGAGAAACTACCAGGGAGGTGCCTGCAGAAGAATTGGCAAGCCCTATGGAAGGTCATCATTTCATTCTTCATGACTGAGAATATGCAGCCTTGGTGAGTTACTAGATATAAGTTCATATAAGCAAAGAAAGGACCATGTGAGACTCTCCTAATTAGAACAACATAGATCCAAGCTACACCTGCTTTATCAGCCTCAGGCCATGGTCCCAGTGCTGGAGTGTGGTCTGTATGACTACGCTTTCTTTGTTACCGGGAGTGTAGGTGTACAAAATGCTATGTATTTACTAAGGCTAACCTGTTGGGGTGGGGTATGAAGAGGCTGGTGACATTTTCCTCCAGTTGTCCTCTTACCTATTTCTCTTTTCTTTATTTTGTCCTCTTACCTATTAAACCTACTTTATTGATGGATCCTTTACTTCCTCCTCTAAACAAAGAAAAGGGAGCAACACTGTCCTACCTTTAAGCACCCAGAGCTCCTCGGTTATACCTCTTATAGCATTGATTTCACTCTGCCCTTTGCAAGATGTTTGTTTTACTTTCTCCTTCTTACCAGAGGAAGGTAGGAGACTGCATCTTAATTGCCTTCAGATCACATGCAGTCCTTGGGGGTAGCATCCTGTTCATAACACAGGCCCAAGTCCTCAGGGGGAAGTTCAGTTTCATCTTCCTCAAATGTATCTAAGTCTAAAGGTCATAAAGGAATCAGGAAATGCCACCTTATCTTAAAAATAGAAGAGTGGAAGGTCTTTTTTAAGTCCTGAGAAATGTAAATTCATGAACCAGATTTTCCTAAGAGCTTATCAAAGATCCTGGACTGGGAGGGGAAAAAAACCCACAAGATCAAGAGCTGAGACCCCTGGGCTCTGATTCCAGCCCCTGACTGGGTGATCTTAAACTGATCACTCATTCAAACTAGGGCTCATTTTCTTGCTTGTAAACTCACCAAGTGAATCAAAATAAATTCTAAGATTGAGGTCAGCTTTTATCACTTTAGCAGTTAAACCTCAGAATGCTAGAACAATGCAGAGAATCAGACAACTATCAAAATAACACAAATGGCCTTTTGTCAGAATAAGACAGAGCTAACTTTGGCAGCAGCCCTTAAATGACAGTAGTGCTCAGATGGTGAGGCGGGGGGGCTCTGCTCCTGCCTCTTCTCTTAAACCTCTCTCATGCACCTGTCCACCAGCATCTGTGATTCTGCCATTACGAATCCAGAAGGCCTGAGCCACATGTTCTTTGCCAACTCTGATGAAGATTCTGCCAGGGGCAGAGTCTGTCCCTTGACACTTGACTCTCTGCCCCTTATTACCCCTCCTCCCTTTCCCCAACTGCACCATTAACTCAAATGGATACGGAATTGAGAAACCATTCTGTATTCAAATACCACTCCAGTAGGAACTTGGTTCTTGTAAAGCCTCAACATGGCAAACAAAGGGCAAGAAATTCCAGGCTAGTTAAGAACATTTAGCTTTTCTTTGCTGTAGGTGAACCTAAGCTTTTGTGTTGTAACCTAGATTGAGTGCCTGAACCCACATCTTGTTTTTAAGCTAGCTAGAAAGTTTGAAGTGTAAAGATCAAAAAAGTACTGTGATCCTTTGCTCTTTATATACGTTATCTCTTATTGAAGAGAGAAATCCTTCCCCAAGTGCAAAGCCACTCAAGAACGAGAAACCAAACCGAATGAAAATGGAAATTCACTGGGATGTACCAAAGAGAGCCTAACCATAAGAAAAAAGTTAATTTGACTTGTTAATAGGAAGGAGAATCTGGCTCATTATCCTTAAGTACCTGTGGGGTGTTAGACCCCAGTTAGGACATAAAGGGAAACTTTGTATTACAAAGCTAAATCTCAGGGGATTTATAGGTGCTGCAGACCTCGAATGATAATAGCTTCACCTGGCTCTTTGTCTTTGAGCTGCAGCGCAGGGCCCAAGCTATTTTAAAGTACAGAACTTTCACTGTCCTGAAAATGTCTAATTTACCAAGAGACATTTCCATAAAATGTCTTTTTTTTAACTTCTTTTTATTTTTTAACTTCTCAGATAAGAATTTTCTTTTATGAATTAAGAAAAATGCCACGAGCAGGCCATATTTTTGATCACCAAACATTTTAATCTCATTATTCCATATTTTACATTCTGTGCATATTATCAATTATGATTTTAAGAAAACTTTCATTGAATACAGATTTCAAAAATAGACTCACACAGCAGTTCCCATTTTTCCTCTACAGAAGAGGCTTGGGGAGCCATCTGGTTGAGCTGGAATATATCAGTTTACAAAAGATCAAAACCATGTCAAGAGTTCACATCAAAGAGGGGAACAATTGATGGAGACCATGCCTCTCTCTCTTAAATCAACATGGCCAGTACTCTGATCTCAGCAGAATCATACTTTAAATCATTTCTGCTAGGCAGGAGTCTAGTTTTGTTTTCTAGTTTCCACACAGGAATTTTAAAATCTATGTCTTTCTTAGTGGAAATAGACCAGGTGGTAATTTTCTTAGCTTCTCATTTCACTTCGTTTCTTAGTAAAATATTGATATTCTATCAGTAGAGTATAATTTCTGTCCCTGGAATTTATAAAGACAAAGAGAACAACAGAAGCCCATTTTTGAGGATGACCTATTTCTGCAGCTTAAAACTCAGATAAGATTGAAAGGCCAAAAGATTCTTTAGGAAAATAGAGAAGTGTATTTAACCAGCTTCAATAACTGTTAAGGATAATATATAAAAATAAAAATTCCACTCCACTGGAGCTTTCCTGCTTATTAGGTAATCCCAGCAGATAATATAACACTCATTAAGCAATAGTCCTGAACAGTGCCAAAGCTGTCATTTCCTCTGGTTTTCTATCCCTGTTTTCATCACTGAACATAAAGAATACAAATGATTACAGCTATGCAGTCAATGTTTTCTAATTACCCGACCTCCAAGAAAGAGGCAGAGAGAGCATAAAGACCACAAGGCTTCCCAGGACAAGTTGATACAGAATGAAATGTAGCCGCCAGCTGCGAGTTGCCAGGGGCCGGCAGGACTCAGCATCCTCTGCTCCCCTCCCCGTACCCCCTCCAACTTCCCAGCGCAACAGACTAGTCTTTGAGAATGACACTCTCCATCGAAATCTGTCCTCCCCTCGCCCAATCCTCCTAGAGCCACACCAGGAGCCACCTACCTTCTGAGGAGGAGAGGAGGCTTGCTAACGGGAGGATGAGGAGGACGTGCGGTTACAGCCTGTCAGCATCTCTCTCCTGGAGCGGTTAACTGGAAACACAGACTCGCCTCCATTTTCTGGTCACATGATCTCTGGCACATCTAAATAAGGATGATCACCTGCCTCCCCCATCTCCCAGGGCACCGGCCGCTCTCCCGCTGGGGGCCAGGGCTGAGGCTGTGCTGAGTTTCATTTGGGAATATACAATACTCTCTCACCCAGGATGTGGAGTCAGAACTGTCTTTTGATTTTTATTTCGCTTCAGAAAAACTGCTGCCTATTCCTGAGTGAGATGTGATGTGAAGGGGCTCAAAGCACAAGTTGTAAGAAATTTAGTTCTCCTGAAACCTTAAAAAAAAAAAAAAAAAACTCTGCAGCTTCACAGCACATTCATATAAGATGGAAATGTAATTATTTTCATTTAAGGAACAATGGTTAAGATCATAATAGAATGGACTGTGGAAGTATAGCAGGGTACCTAAGGAAGTCCAATAGAAGGTTCTAGAGAAAGTTAGGATGCTTGCCCAAAATCCTCACAGCTTTGGCTACAGGGAGACAAAGCTGTGTAGAGGTTAAGACTGTGGACCTGGGAGTCAGAAGGCCGGAGCGTGAATCTGACCTTCCTGTCCGGGGGCGCTGCCAACCACTTGGCGCCTCACACAGCTCAGTCCCAGGATGGACAGTAAGAGTTATGTTCTTTTAAGTCTGTAAGACAATCTATGCAGAGAGTCTGGGTTAAAATGAGCTTGCGATAAATGATAGCTACTAATAGTCTTATCAATTCTAAAAATGCCAGCAGAAATACTGATTTAGTTAAGGCAAATAAAATACCTTGTATAATGAAATATTTACATGCTAGAAATGCATGTAATTTACATTTCTAGCATGTAAATATTTGCAAAGATCATTTGCGTGATCTTCAAAGAAAAAAATACATTATCAGATAAAACAAAGGCTTCTGGTCATTATCAAGAAAAATGTCAATTTGGAAAGTAACTAGAAATCACATGTTTTATCACGTGACCTCTTCTCTTTTTTGATGGGGGGTGGGGTGGGAGGTTATGGCAGAATAGAGGGGATGGGGCAGTTTTAGGTTTCTCCAAAGACCTGGAGAAACAGCTAACCCTGCATTAATATCTCAGTATTATTTGAAACTGAAGTTCCGCCATTCTCCAATTAAGCCAGCTGTGCTGATCAGTCTCTAACCGATCCCACTGTCAGGAAATGGGGAAGTGAATTACTCAGCAGAGGACAGGGTGGTAAATGCTTCTCGGACTTTAGTTCCTATTCAGATGGTGAGGAAGGGAAGAGAAGGAACAAAGTTTACACTTCTATTTAAACTAAAAGGTGCTTAAAATACAAGCCTTACAGAATTCTTAAGAATTATGAGAAGCTATAAAATAATTTTGAAGTTATGGAATAATTTCTCAGGTTCCGTAAAAGAGATTAGGGGTAAGCCTCGCAGAAGGGTGTCACCTTGTAGGGTCACCAACTGGGGCAGTTTCTCAAAGCCAAGATGAGTGAAAAATGGTTAGGGGAGAAAAAAGGACTTCAGAGATGGCTGCATCCTGGGAATGTCTGTCCAGGGTGAAGGCCAAACACTGGGCTCTTGTCTTCATGAATTGCTGGTCCACTAGGAGAGGGTTCTATCCCCACCTGAGAAAGGAGGCAATTGAAGGCTCCAGAACATACACTGTAACTTACTCTATTTAAAATAATAATGTCTATTTTAGAAGTCAGCAGTTGATATGGAAAATGATTATGTTATGTGAAGGCAGTTATAATTATTTTTAAAAATAAGAGTTACTACTTAATGCAATAAGTAACATCCCTATTGTAGTAACAAAAAGGGCATGGTACATGTCAAATTCTCCAGGGGGATTTTAGTTAGTCCCTAAAAGTCCAATTAATACTTTGAGGTTATTCTTTAACAAATTGAGGTTTAAAGTATAAAAATGAAAACATTTTGAAGATTATATATTGTCAACTCCTGCTCGAGTGGATAGTATTTTAGTGGGTAAAGCAACGTTTCCTCTCTACTAAGGAAAAGGCCATTCAAACTTAGGAGATTATAATACCAATGGTGTGTGCAATGGAATGGATTGTAGGGGGAAAAAAACTGAATAGGCACACCTATTTTTTCACTCCATGAGGTTGAGTGGATAACAGCGCTCTAAGAAAAGGCTATAAGAATCGTGGAGCAATTGTAATGAACAGGACAAATACCAGAACACTAAAAATAGGTAACTATTGTCTCAAATTTCAAAAGAAGGGAAAAAATGAATTTTGAGATACAACTGGAGAGAAGAAAGATGTATATTGCTTCCAAAATAGGTCTAGCACAACTCCCTTGTAAAAAGAAGTAGCAAACACCAGAAATTATCACAGCTTCATTAAAAGCAAATTATGTTGGAAACTTCACTTTCTTTTCCATTCATTCAGTCAGCCATATTTCTGGAGTGCCTGACAGGTGGCAGGTTCTATTCTAAGCACCGGGGGTAGAGTGAGGAAGAAGACAAACCAAACTTCTGCTTTCCTGGAGGTTATATTCCCAGAAGTGGAGGCAGATACAATGAAATCAGTTACATACGTAAAGAGAAGATATTTTCGGATAGAGAAAAAAGATGGTAAGAAGAAGAGAAGGCAGCGGGATAAAACAGGGTTATCAATACTGGCATGATTGACATTTGGGGCCAGATAATCCTTTGCTGTGGGGGATACTCTTGTCCATTGTGGGATGTTGAGCATCTACTGTTAGATGACAGGAGCCCCCACCCTAGCTGCGACAACCAAATGTCTCCAGACTTTGGTAAATATTCCCTGCTGGTTGAGAGCCAGCAGTTGGGACTTCTCACAAGGGGTGACCCAATCCTGGCCTGTCTTTGTCATAGGCTTTGTTCCAAAAGATCCCTCACATAGATCTTAGAAACAGATTCTCTAACATAGTGGACAAATAGTTATCTGGTTCCGTACACTAGTATGTCAGTACACTTTTTAGAAGCTAAAAAGTTCTACCATTCTACAGTTAAGCCAGCTATGCTGAATAACTTTAAGTTGCTTCTCCAGGTCTATTCTCCTACATTCTCTTTTTTTTTTTTGAGACAGAGCGTCAAGCTGTCGCCCTGGGTAGAGTCCCGTGGTATCACAGCTCAGAGTAACCTCCAACTCCTGGGTTCAAATGATTCTCTTGCCTCAGCCTCCCAAGTAGCTGGGACTACAGGCACCTACTACAAAGCCTGGTTATTTTTTGGTAGTAGTTGTCATTGTTGTTTGGCAGGCCCAGGCTGAATTCGAACCCGCCAGCTCAGGAGTATGTGGCTGGTGCCTTAGCCGCTTGAGCTACAGGCACCAAGCCAATTCTCCTACCTTCTCATCCTGCTTTCTGCACTGGAGTTGTTCTCCACCTGTCCCCTCACCAAGGACGGCGTTTTTTGTTTTTTGGGGGTTTTTTGGAGACAAAGTCTCACTTATTAACCGTCGGTAGAGTGCTGTGGCATCACAGCTTACAGCAACCTCCAACTCCTTGGGCTTAGGCAATTCTCTTGCCCTAGCCTACCGAGTAGCTGGGACTACAGGCGCCCGCCACAACGCCTGGCTAGATGCCACTAGTTTTGATGTTTCAAGGTTCCAGCTGGAGAAGCACCTTGGATTTTTTTCCTCAAACTAGAAGCCAACAAAACACAAATGGGTCCCTGTGTGGGTGTTCCTCCCACAGGACAGCTGAGTTGTACTGCCTCATCTTGGCACCATGGCTCTCTCTTGCTATAAAATCCCTCACCACAAAATACCCAAAATACCACATCTATAAATATTTGCAGAACTTAAATAAATATTGAGGGGCTTTGATAGTCTCTCTTCCCTTTGGCCTCTGGCCACTCAACTTGGTCCCACACGCCAGATGTGGAGCAGACCCTGATGAGACAGCTGTGCATGCTCACAGGTCTACAGTGGCGGGAAGTATGCGTTCAGGTCTCAAAAGAGCTCAGTAGGTCACAAGACAGTCTGAAGAGTCAGAGACGAGTTCTGCCTCACTTATTCACAAAATATCTCATTGGAAACCTTGCTATTATATTTTATGTGCCTTTCAGTGGTTCTGCAGGAGAATAGGGATGAATACACCAACCTATAGAAGACGCTCAAGAAAAACACATTTTGGCAGCCGTGTTTCATTGGCAAGCACTGGGCTAGAAGTGAGAAGACTTGAGTTTAATTTCCAACTTCACCACTTTCTCATTTTTGGATGACATTAGGCAGTTCATTTATTAAGTGAGTTTGCTCATCTGGCTGGGAAATGAGAATCGTAAAATTTTCCCTATCTATCTCAAAAGGCAGTTGAGTGGGCTAAAGAAAATAATATATTTGTCAACCTGTAATCACTTATTATTGGAAGTCTATTCTGGGTAGGGATGACCAGAAATGCAGAGATGGAAGGAGGAGGGGAAGGGAAACCAGAGAGAAAGTAAAGAGCAAAAATGAAAAAGGAGACGAGAAGGACGAAAACTAAGTCCTGAATTAAATTCCAAATTTAAAGGATTTTTAATGATATTTTATTATTACCACCAACTCGCCAAGCATAATATACCAAAGAATCAAATGTACTTACAAAAATAAATTAACACAGACTCACTGCCAAGTTTGGTCTTCCAGGGTTGGTAATGGGAAAAGCCAGAAAACAGGGAATAAACAGGGGAAGGCTGGAGTTTATGAGTATCATCTTAATTCTGAGAAAGGGCAAATGTTCTGAACTGGGATACAACACAAAAAGCCTTATTCTTCTCAGAATTCACATTACCCACCATTGAGAGAAAGAGTTTATGGATTATTTCTTTATTTATTTCTCACTTTCAACATTCACATGGGCAAAAGATCCAGTGTACTAACTCTCCGACCGTAAGTAGTAGACTGAACTCAGAAGGTCACATGAAAATCAAAGAGATCTAAGGATGTCATTCATACAGAGAAATAGGAGTTCTTTTTCCTTTTTCCCTGTACTATCAGACAGGGAAAAAGGCAAAAAATTTTACAAATTTAATAAGAAACCACGCATTGGGCTCACCATAGAAACAGATAGTGTGGAATATGAAATATTCTGTCCTTGAAAGTCATTTTTATTTTAGAAAGTACCGAATACTTCACTTCACAGAGCCAGGAAACAAGATAACTCCACAAATATCAAGGTAGGTTACCTCTACTGTTTTTTTTTTTTTTTTGAGACAGAGTCTTACTCTGTTGCCCCAGGCTAGAGTACCCTGTGTCAACCTAGGTCATAGCAACCTCACACTCCTGGATTCAAGCAATTCTCTTTTTTTTGCAGTTTTGCTTGACCCTGCCACCCCCAGTATATGGGGCAGGCGTCCCACTCCTTGAGCCATACGTGCCACCCTGGATTCAAGCAATTCTCCTTCCTCATCCTCCTGAGAGGCTGGGACTACAGGCACCCACCACCATGCTTGACTAATTTTTCTATTTTAGTAGAGTCAGCTTTTGCTCAGGCTGGTCTTGAATGCCTAAGCTCAAGTGATCCTCCCACTTTGGCCTCCCAGAGTGCTGGGATTACAGGCATGAGCCACCACACCTGGCTAGTTACTTCTAAATACTCTGTTTCAAAAGTACATGTGACAACAACTCCCTCTCCCTTTTCCTCCTCTCAGCCCTTCACTCCTCCCCAATCCGGCATGTGTCTCTAAGGTTAGGTAAGTATTATCAGTCCTCTTGGAAATGATTTCCTTTTATCACCTTACACAACTATTTCTTTGTCTATACCCATAGAAACACAATATACTTGTAAATTGATTAACACCTTATAATTCAGACAGATGGTAAACTTAAACATTTTAATGGTTTAATGCTTAGTATATAGGTCAGGCTTTGACTGTAATCTATAATGGTTAATGTTATGTGTCAACTTACCTAGGCTATAGTGCCCAATTATTTGGTCAAATACCAGTTTAGATGTTACTGTAAAAGTAGTTTTTAGATGTGATTAACAATGAAATCTGCAGACTTTGAGTAAAGCAATTATACTTCATAATGTGGTAGGCCTTATCCAATCAGTTGAAGGTTTGATAATAAAGCCTGGGCAGTGTCCATAGCTCAGTAGGTAGGAACCCAGCCCAGGCCAGCTAAACCAACAATGACAACTGCAACAATTAAAAAAAAATAGCCAGGTGTTTACTTAAGCCCAAGAGTTTGAGGTTGCTGTGAGCTGTGATGCTACAGCACTCTACCAAGGGTGTAATAGTGAGACTCTGTCTCAAAATAAAAATAAAATAAATAAAGTCTAAAGTTTTCAGAGAAGGAATTCTCCTCAAGACTGAAATGAAGAAACCTACCTAAGTTTTAATCCTGCTACCCTGAAGAATTTGGACCCAAACTGCAATATTGACTATTGCCTGAGTCTTAAAGCTGCCAGCCTGCCCTGCAGATTTTGCTCTTGCCCGCTCCCATAACTGCACGAACCAAATTCTTAAAACCCTCTCAATAGCTAGCTAGGAATGAATGAATGAATGAAGGAAGGAAGGAAGGAAAGAAGGAAGGAAGGAAGGAAGGAAGGAAGGAAGGGTGGGCTACACATACAGATATCTCCTGTTCTGTTTTTCTGAACAACCCTGACTAATACATAAGCAAATGATCCCTTTTCTTTACATATCATTCTTCCAACTATGGTTTTTTTTTTAATAGACACCTAAATGTTTATTTTAAGAAAGGCTTGTTTGCTGCAGATTCCCCAGGAGATGTTCTTTGTGAACACGTAGGAAAGATCAGGCATGTCCATCAATGTCTGAGGGTATTGGTATTTGATCCTCTGCTGGACCAGCCTATAGCTGCAGGATGACCAAGGTGTTGGCAAAGGCTGCTGGGAAGATTGATTCCAGGGAACATGAATGGAGTGCTGAAAATCTCAAGGCAAAAAGATTATCTTATCTTCTAGCTTCAGTGACAAGTTTTGTTGACAAGAGTCAGTAGGTGGAATATGAGGAGAAAAGGTATCATTCTAATGCTTTTTTAGGCTTTGAAAATGTAGCTTGCTACTCTGAAAACAGTTTAGGAGCTGAGAGGGGGTGAGGCTGCGGGAGGGTAGAGAAAAAGCTGATTTGTAGCTGATGGATCACATTGCACATACTATGAACCTACTTTGATTGATGTAGAGGCTTTCTTAATTTTTTGGTCTTGATTTTTAGATATTCTCTGCTATAGGCAGATTATATGTCAGAAGATGTTTTCAGATTCTATTTCAGAATATATGGCTATCTCATTGTATTGCTTCTGTGATTCCCTTTCTGTCTCCATGAGGTCCTTAACCTTATTCTTTCCTGTTCACTGGGCTGGCCTCTTACCCTCTTCCTTGCTTTTCTAAATATGACTTTCCTTTAATCCCCATCTCTAATTGTACCTGTCAGAGTTGTGGTATGACTTCTTGTAGGCCCTTGGCATTTCTGCTTTCATGGGCCTCTTTGATAATTAAAAAAAAATTTTAATTTATTTTACAATTGTGTTGGTATAATTATTTTTTTGACTCAAAAAAATGAAAACATTTTCACAGGCTTCTTAAAGTATTGTGAGCACACAGAAGGCACTTTGCCCTCTGTGTCTGATGGCTAATAGGTCATCCCCAGTACCTGCTTTATAAAGGAGCCTAACTAGACATCTCTCCTTTTATTTCCTCACTTGTATAATTCTTACCTCACAGTTACTATTGTAACGTGAGACAGTGCATATAAAGTTCACAGCAAGTGCTCCTAATTGGTGGGTATGTATATTTAAGACTGACACTGGTCATTAACTTTCTTGACTTATAGCTGGGCATTGTAGTGGGCACCTGTAGTCATAGCTACTCAGGAGGTTGAGGCAAGAGAATTGCCCTAGCCCAGGAGCTGGAGGTTACTGTGAGCTGTGATGCCACGGCACTCTACTGAGGGCAGTAAAGTGAGACTCTGTCTCTACAAAAACAAAACAAAACAAAAAAACTTTCTTGACTTAACTATTATACTACTATCTATCTACCTTTTCATATATGTCTAATTCTAATTTAATTAAGCTGTAAATGTCTAGAGGCCTGGGAGTCTGTTTTCAACCAATGGTTATTAAAATTTACTGAGCATCAGGAGCTTCCACAGGAGGTCTGGGGTGGGGCTGGTGAATTTCATTTCTTTTTCTTTCTTTCTTTTTTTTTTTGAGACAGTGTCTAACTAAGTCACCCTGGGTAGAGTACCAGGTCATCATAGCTCACAGCAACCTCAAACTATTGGGCTCAAGCCGTCCTCTTGCTTCAGCCTCCCAAGTAGCTGGGACTACAGGCACCTGCCAATGCCTAGCTGCTTTTAGAGATGGGGTCTCACTCTTGCTCAACCTGGTCTTGAACTCTTGAGCTCAGGCAATCTACCCACCTCAGCTTCCCAGATTGCTAGAATACAAGCATTAGCCCCGCGCCTGACCCTATAAAATTCGCATTTCTAACAAGTACTCAGGGGGTACTGATGCTGCTGGTCTGAGTACCCCACATAGAATACCACTGCTTTACACAAATCTGTATCCTCCTAAAATCTACCATGAAAGAAAACTTTCAAATACATTCAGAGTAATTATTTATGCAGAAGGTAACACAAACGCTGGCAGGAACATTTGCCCCTGACCCCATTGTGAGAAAAGCGTCATCACTAGAGGGGCTCAATGGAAAGAGATGAGCAAAGAAATCTCATTGAAAGAAAAGGTGCTGGTGACACAACTGAAGACTGACTGTCATCTGTTGGATTTCAAGGGCATGTGCAAAATGCAGACAGGAAGCCAAACAATCACCCAGCCAAGTCAAGGCTGCCTGAGTTGTGAGCTCTATCGATAACTGTGCCAGCGGGGCTGCTGGAATCCATCTGCTGCTCTCTTTCTGATAACAGGTCCGGGATCTCTCCGGAAGAAAGAAAGATAGGGCTAACTGAAAATGTCTGGACTCATGAAACTGCACTTGAACATGTGATAGCTTTTAACTCCTTCTGGCACTTTCTGAACCCTCAATAAACCTCTGCTATTCTCTCTGCTGTCTCTGTTTCTTTCATCAAGAAATGTAATTTGTGAATGCCAAAGCTCTGCTGGTCACATTCTGTTTCCACAGAAATTAAGTGCACAGAATTGAATCCTGCAGGAAGGCTTGAGATCTTTCAGCCCAACCCACTAATTTTTATGGATGAGAACATTTAAGCTTGGGGTTAATCCTAAAATATAGAAGCCATAGTGGTAGGGCCAGACTGCAATCCAGCTTGACTCCCAGTGGGTATGTGATGTGTGGAGTCCTTTATGCTCCCAAACTGAGTTAGAGAAAGATATCTTTTCTCTACTGCATTTTAAGGAGGAAACCAAGTTCCCCCCTTCAATTTAATTACTTTTCACAATTTGCCCTTTTCATAGTTTGAAGCAAAGAGGGCTTTATAGGGGAAAATTAAGAGAACTGAAGACTGCTAAACAGTTCCAGCACAGCTTGAAAGCTTGAGGGCAGTAATGACATCCTAGTCGCTGGTATATAATATGCTCATTGGCTACCCTGAAACATGGCACAGAGCAAATTATCAAAAAGCAATATAGTGAATGAATAAATGGGTCAGTGGATGAAGGAATGATTGAATTACTGATGTGAACAGAGTTTGTCAATTTAATAGCCAACTGGGTCATAAACATTTCACATCAACACGTGGAGCCTATGTGGAGTCCCTTTATCTCCACCACTGAGTTAGGTGTTTATGTAAAACCAGAAAGCACCGTTGTTTCTATGAGACAGGAACCAGATTGTGTCAGAAGCGTGTTAGCTGGGAAAGTGCGAGCTTTAGAAATGGAAAGCTTTGAATCCCAGAGTTCACTCTAGTTACTTAACTCTAGCCAAGATATAGAACCCTTTGAGCCCTTGAGTGCTTCTATTCTACCCCACCCTTTTGAATCCCCCAAGCCCTATACAAGGATTAAATGAGATAACACGTGCCAACTGCCTTGCACATAGTAGGGTCTGATTAATGAACTAATACCACAGCCTTCTAATTCCAAATACCTGTTTAAAAGGCACATAGATATTGAAGTAGGTAGGAAAGGGAGTCAGGAGGGCAGATAAAAGTTTAGATGGAAATTGAAGGATATTTTTCAGGTGAAAATGTACACGAATCATCCTTGGGATTATAATTATCTAGCCCCTGCTTTTAGTGATGGGGTGCCTCACAATACACGTGAGCAAAGCAAGTGTCATCCAGGTATTCTTCATATTCCGTAACCCTTCATCAGTCTCCAGGCTTCTAAATTAAATGATTTTTAAGAAAAAAACGAATCCAGCTTTTTGCTTACCCATTTGTTCTTGGTTTCCTGGTTCTGGGCTCAAGGAACTCAGTCTCCTCCTCCATTTCCGTGTCAGGGAGCATGTTTTTCTGAGAAGGCTGTGGTGAAAGCATTTCCCATTCATTGTCATGGGTGACAGGCTGCAGTATAACAGCATCCGGGCTGGCCCTGCTGCGGCTCTTATTCTTCTGTGATTGGCTAGTCAGGCCAGAGGCTTCCTCTAGTGCTAAAGATTCTAGCGGCTTTATTTCTTCCACAACTTGTATCTGGGGGGCCTTGTTCATGCCGAGATCAGGGAATGGCTCTACAGTCTTGCCAGGCCGTGCAGTCCCTGCATCCCTGGCTTCTTCTGATGAAAGATTGCCAGCTTCACCTTGGCCCAAGACCATCCAACTCTGATCTTGCACAGGGCTCTCGAGAGATAATCTCGTGTCATGTTTGGAAAACATCCTCTCTGCAGAATGATCTTTTCTTTCATTTAAGGAAGCAGGCTGACACGTGTCTGGGAAGCTTGTTAATTGATTTCCAGGCAGCCCTGTTTCTTCGGAACCTATATACGACTCTTCTAATTCAGAGATGCTTGGTCTTGCTTCACAGGCCTCTGGCTTCAAGGGTACATTTTCTTCATGGTTTACAAGTATGTAATCCATGTGCAGGACGTGATTATCCCTATTCTTCTCTGTGCATCCTTCCTCCTCGTGTTTGAATTTTATCTGTTCAGGCTCTTGGGGAGGAATTATTTTTTCTTCTTCCAACTCTAATATTTCCTTGCTGGCACCTAGAAGTGGAAGTTGAAGGTGAGAAGGGAACAAGAATTAATTAACACATTATGTGATTTGTGATCTTTGCAAATGATCTTTCTTTGTTTTGTTTTATTTTTTTGGTTGGGGCCGGGTTTGAACCCGCCACCTCCAGTATTTGGGACTGGCGCCCTACTCCTTTGAGCCACAGGCAGCACCCCTGCAAATGATCTTCTGAAAAGAGGTAACTTAAGAAATATTTTTATTTTGTAGCTGTTCAACTTTCTCCTATGCTATCAGGGATAGGTATTACATACACATTACATGTAGATTTTTACTGCTCCTATTCATTACCCAATTAGGCATGACCTGCAAATGTGGTTAGTTCCTCTCTGCCCTTATTGGTAAGAGGGGTGTGTTTTACAAATGCACGAGTTTAATCAAAGTGGCTGTTTTGGAGTATAGAGAAATGGACTGGGCCTTACCATTTGGTGGTCCAATGTCTCCACCTACTGGTGAATCAGAATTATCGGTTTCTACTTCCCAGTCAAAGTTTGATGGAGACAAAACAACGGAGCCTGTTTCTACAGGCAAAGAAACAGATTCAGGGTCTTCATCAATGTGCAGCACAACCAGCTGGGGTCCAGGCTGTCCATTTTGGGCCTCAGCATTGTTTCCCTCATTGTTTTGATCAGGAAGGTCAGAAAGAACTATCTGTGCTGCTGGGTTCCCCTGGGACTCATCCTCTGGTGACCCAGCTTCCTCTGCTGTTTCAGTACCATGGGTAGGTTCTGTGAGATAGGACAAATCAAAGGGAGGTGTATACGGTGTCAGCGACTGTTTCAGAGCATCTTCCTCCAAAGGAGGGTCCCCTCCATAGAGGAAGTGTTCAGGCTCCTTCATGAAATCTTCATCAATGTTCTGGCCCATTACTTCACATTCAAAATCACCCCACGAGGCTTCGGAAGAGCAGATATCTTGCTTCCCGAGGTCCCCATCAACTGGCGTTTCGGGATGGCCTTCTGACAATGTCAGTTTACTCATGTCATCTATTGTTCCGGTGGATGTGTTGAGACCAGAGGCATCGCTGAAACTGCGATCAAAGGCAGCTTCACTTACATCCAGACAAGTGTCTGAGGCTAGCAAAGCATCAGTAACTGTGGCAGGATTCTCGGAAGCGAAAGGTGGTTCACAGTTAGACAAGGCTTCTGCACCTGTCTGACTCTCCGGAGACAAGCCCTCTGATATCCAAGAAGCATTTCCTTCCTCAGGTATCTCTGGGTGAGTAACAAAAATGTTGGTTCCCATATTTTCCATCTTTGGGATAGTTCTGTCAACAGGTTCCAAAATTGGTGCTAGCTCTGGACTGGTTCTTATCTCTGATGCTTTTAAACCTGGATTAATGTCACCACTTATTTTAGAAGGTTCAGGAGAACCTTTCTTGGCAGCTTGCTGGGAGAAGCAACTTATGTTTGCTTGATCACCAATTGGAGGCAATGGAATTGCATTTTCAGAATAGAGTTTGGGATTGTAGGGGACAAATTCCAGCCCAGGCTCCTGACTTGGCTCTTCATCATTCTCTGGTGCAGTGAGATAAAGTTCACGGGGCCCCTCTTCAGGCCCCATGCAAGCACTAACATGCTGCTCATACTCCTGCTTTGTCTCAGAGTCATGACATATATCAGGGCTGTGGGAAGCCTGAGAATTGTTGTCATGCTCACAGTGAGTCAGTAGGTCAGGGTTCTCACCATCTGCTTTCAAACTGAAAGGCTGCCTCGCATCTGTCCACAAGTCAGGTGAAGCTGAGGCTAATTGCCCACTCTCTTGAAAGTTGCCATGCAAAATATCTGGAACAAAGGTACCCTGGGGGCCCTTACTAGGGCTAGAGCCATCCCATTCAGAGCCTGACTTCCTTATCAATTGAGTGGGAGAACTGACAGCAGGGAAATTTTCTGTGGCAACGTTCAAATTTCTGACTTCACTGAGGCATGATTGTTCTTGTTTCCGCCAATTTGTTTCAATAGTTGGAACATTAGATAAAACACATCCATTTTCACTGGTGTGAGTAAATACTGGGTCTGGATCATCCCAAACTGACAGCGTGGTACCCTGATGCTGCTCTTGGGTAGGTGTTTCAGAAGTGAGTTCCTCACCAGCTAAAGGCATAAAGGTTTGTTCTCTGGAGTCGTTTCTTTGAATTTGGTCCAATATCACAAGCTGGCTAAACTGATCAGCGTCTGGGTCTGGCTGCCTTGGTTGAATGTTCCAAAGCTTGTCATGGGAGCTCTCCCCATCGCCATCCAGAAAGGGTGACTGATGTTCATCAGTGAAAGGATTAGTACAGTGTGTATCTGTGGCCTGGGTATCACCCTGAAGGGGCACTCCCCAGGGACCTACTTTCTCGTGCCCTGAATTCATCTCTGACACACCACTGGAGTCAGACGGCTTGCCTTCAAATACACTCTCAGGTGGTCTGTGCTCCTGCCATGAGGCATCCCACCACTCACTGCTCTCAGCTGAGAAGTCCAGCATTTCTAGTTTAGAATTATCTTCATTCTTTGGTCCAGGTTTGGGAGACACTTGCCATATAACATCTCCTGTCTTCCTTGTTTCTGGAGAAGAGTGTGTCTCCTCCACTGCTGTAACCTGTATTTCAGTCTCCATTAGTGGCGAGAAATTCCAGTGATCAGGGCTGCTTTGTGAATCGTCACTGCCCGGGTTTGACTTCATCTCATTCTCTGTTGGTTCTAAGCTGCCGAGGTGGTCACAGAATTCCTCAGACTTGGGATCAGCTGTGGCCAAGAACTTATTGTTAGATTCGTTTGATGAATCCCAAACTCTGGGTTCATTCTGAGCAACGTGGCAAGTGGCCAAATGGGTCTCATCCTCCGCTGACTCTTCGCCATCGTCATCAGAACCAAAGCTGTTTGAAATGACCGTGGCATCTTCTGGCTGCATGGTTATAGGAATGTCATGTTCATTTTCCTCCTGGTGTCTAGCCATTAGATTCCTTTCCTGATATGCACCTAAATATTCAGAATATTTACCTGTTTCAGGGCTGGATAAAGAGGATAAGGAGTCACCATCAAGGGAGTCATTCCAAATCTCTAAAAATTTAGGAACTTTGTGATCAAAACCCTTTTCAAACTCATCCATTTTGTTTTTCTCTAAATCCTTCATTTTAGTAATTACTTCTATTTGGCCATCAGTGCTGGTAATTAGTTCAGCTTCTTGGCAATTTTGCTCATTCCAGTTATCGGCGTTCTCTTCCTGATGCTCAGTATGGGGTGGTTCGCCCCAGGAAGGCAATGCAGCTGAAGAATCATTGAGGTCAGGACTTGAGGCACTTGAATGAGAATACTCAGTAGACACACTACCTTTGTCATCATTTCCAGGTGAACTTGCTCTTGGAAGACTGTTCTCAGTCTCCTTAACTTCAAGATTCTCAGTTATCTCAGGTCTTGTGCAACTGACCTGCACATTACTGTCTAGAGGGCCACACTGAATGTCAAGGCTTTGGGGAAATTCATGAGGGTGCTCTGCCTTCACTCTCTCTGGCTCCAGAATGTCACAATCTTTTGTTTTCTCAAGATCCATTTCAGGTAAGGATACATTTTTTGTTAGATTTATCTTACTTGAGCTATCAGTGGTTGCTCCTGAATTTCTAGGACTCACAAGGTACTTTTCATAGGTGTCTTGTGCCGGCAGGTTCTCTGCGGAGGCTTCTGTTTGCACACTGCAGCAGTCTTGATCATAATACTCCTTCTCACACGGTAAGACTTCCTCTGGTTCCTCAGTTTGAGGACTGAAAGTGACTGAAAGAGAGCTGATTTTGCCCGATTTGCCACAGATTTCTTGATGTTCAGATGCCACTGGAGAAGAGAGTTCCTGGTCACTTTGCCCTTTTTCAGAAATCCTCAAGACGCTACCTAGCCCAGGGCCTAAAGCTTCTTCCTCATCGGGGCTCCCCCTGTCAGTGGCTCTGCTGGCCTCCTCCTCACTCTCACTTTGTCCATAGCTGTGACCTTTCCATGCAAAATGCCCTGGATTCTCAAGCGTGGTTGCCAAGGACCCCATGACACTTCGCAGGGTCTCCCTCGGTGTTTCATGGCGGTCAAGAAGAGGGGGAAGTGCTCCTGACTCACTGGTTCCAGAGGGTTCCGGCACATCTGGGCTGCAAGCACCCTTAGCATTTGGGGTAGGGCCGGTCATTTCAGGAGGTAATTTGCTTTGTTCTGAATCTGTAACGTCTGATGAACCGGGAAACACGAGCGACGGCCTTTCTTCCTCTCTCATGACGGAATCCCAAATGCTGTTGGCGATGAGCAGCCCGCTTTTCTCATTCAGCTCCAGGTGTTGGTTGGGAGTGGTGTCCTCCGTGTGCTCGGCAGAGGCAGGGACTTCCCAGTCGGCCTGACTAGCTTCCTGATACTCCGTGCCCCAGGGCTCCAGCTGTCTCACTGAAAACCGGGTTTCCGGTTCCGGGCCATCGGCCACATACCCTTCTTCTTGGCCGTCGCTGGTGATCGCCACACCCCCGCTGCAGTCGTCCCAGTCCAGGTCATTGTCCATATCGGAGATCGTGGCCGTGGACTGCGTGTCCTCCAGGATCACTCTGCTCCACACGTCGAGCGCGTCGGGGGCCGCCTGCCGCGAGTTGGTGCTGCTGTGCAGAAGCGTCAGCTGCCGGTTCGTCTCGTTGTACAGCTGCATCAAGCTGGGGTCCTCGTAACTGGACTGGCTGCTTCCCCCCACGTCGTCCTCCGCGGAGACGCTCCTCCCATCCGCAGGCTCTGTCCTGAGGAAAGTTTTATCGGGGTCGGGAGCAGCATCAGTCTCCGAACCATGATCCGCTTGAGGTGAAGCCCACACGCCCAGGTTCCCGGGCCCCGAACGGATCCGATCTCTAGGCGGTGGCCGCGGCGACTGAGGAGGAGTTTCAGCTTCCTGAGCAGGACAGTTAGCAGCTTTTGACTCAAAACCTTCTTCTTTAGCCACTGGCCTGCTTTCAGTTTCTTTCTCATCTCCAGCAAATGTTGGTGAAGTGTAAGAGTCAGAGGTGGAGTAGTTGGTGTCCAAGGGGGAAGGGACGGAATCTTCTCCCATATTGGACACACTGTAATCAGAACATTTATAGGATAAGAAAGAATCTTCCCAAGGAGCTGGGACATCGGATGCTCTTTTTTTAATATTCTCCTCGAAAAGGTTCCAGGAGTCTACTTTTTCATACACCGTCCCCCTAGTTTTAGGATCTACTAAACCATTCGGATCAGCCTCTGGTGGCTTAGAATTATTCCACGTGTGACCCAGATCGGAGCTGGGATTTCCAGATGCTAGGACATTATCCCTAGAGCTGTTCTTCTTGCCCCACATTTCTGGAGCTGCTTCATTATTTGTTTCACCGGGTGAATTGTCCAGTAGGTCTTCTGAAGAAAAAGAAAACCCACTTTTGGCCATGGCCCACTCATTGGGGTCCCTCACAGAAGGTTTCTCACCGCTGATTGGGTGTAGATTCCAGGTGTTTTTTAAAACTTCCTCATTATCTTCTTTACCAAAGGCACTCCAGCCCGAGAATGCTGCTGTAGCCACTGGATCACCCTCATCTGTAGGATTCCCCCATGGCTCAGGCATCGCTGTGGGAGAGCGACCAGACTGCCACAAAGCAGCAAAGTCTTCTATCAGGTGGTTTGTTCCCCGGGGAGACGCATCTGGCAAACGTGATTTCTCTGTGGGCAGGTTCTGAAACTGCAAGCTTTCCTCACTTGGGTCTTCATTATCATTGCTACCTAGCTTAGGCTGACCAAATTCAGGCTCCCAGGGATTTGACTTTGGGAATTCAAGACTCTTTGGTTGAAATATAGACTCTGAGGCTCTTCTATCAACTGAGCTTGACTTAGGATCGTTCCATGATTTGGGGCTTTGGAAGACAGACTCCTGTTCACTGGAACTCCAAGCATCTGCAATATTTTTGGAGTCAATTTCCAAACCTCCCCACCAGCTGCTGCACCGTGCACGGGTCTGAGGTGGCCCAGTGTGACCCATGTTGATTGCTTTTTGAGCCATATCTTCTGGATAGAGCGAGTCTGGTTCTTCAGTAGAAGGTGAACTTTCTACAAAGCTATTCATAGGTGTTGGTGGGATCCTCTTTCCAATATTTTTTAGCCTTTCTGGTGAAGGAGAATTATCTCCCACAAAACCTGTCAAGCTCAAATTTCTTTCAGAGTTATCTCCAGGACTTTCTTGTCTCTGAGCAAACTCCTCATCAAATTCCACAAGGTTATCTTTGCCAGGCCCCGACAAAAGCAAACTGGATGAATGATTACACATGTTGACCCCCGTCCCATCAAGCACTCCAGGCCCAGCAGGGGGCTGTCCTTCTGACGAATCATTGTTGGGGAAGAAGTCATCTGCTGGGGAGTAGTCTGCAGAATGGGAAGATGGTTGGGATTGCTCAGAAGCCATAGGAGCTGGGTCAAAGTTGAAGAGGTCAAAGTGTTCACTGGGTTCTCCAGACCGACCATTCTCCTCTGCTGCTGCCCCTTCAGGGATGGGACTATAGGAGTCAAGCCCTGGAAGGAGGCTATGGTGAGGCCCAGCTCCTTCTCCCACTGGGCTGTCATCACTGAGGAAAACTGAGCTCTCCTTAGATGAACGGCTGCTCCTAATGGTGGCTAACCCACTGTCTGGGCTAACAAGGTCTATGTTGGCATCCACCTGAGCCTGGTTAGAATCATTGAGCTCTGGAGGGTTTTCAATGAAATTCACAGAGCTGGGTTGAGGCTCTATGTCAGAACCATATAGCTCCATAATTCCAGAAGATCCCTGGGAGAGGGGAGCACTGCCTGCCACGGCTTCTGTTGAGGATGTCCGGCTGTTGGAGGCCATCTCTGAACACCTCCTATTGAGGACTTCCTTGACAAGGAGAACCACCTGATCACAAGTCACTGAAGGGTCCTCCTGCTGGTATACCAGGATCTCATCACAGCCACAGTCATAGGGCTCCAGTTCCAGGCAAGGATCCTGACACTCTTCCAGCTCACAGCAAATCTGTTGGGAGGCAGAGGGGTTTGTGTGAGCACTCAATCTCTGCACTTGACAATTTGCCTTTCTTAGTTTTTGTAAAACATGAAATTAACTTGTGTTTATTTGTTTAAAATGAAACCTCAAAACAATGGAGAACTGTGTGAAACATGGAAAACCGCACTTAATAGAACATCAACCTTTCTCCAATCCTATCAAATTTCCTTTGCATTTAACTCTAAATCCAGCTACTCAATTTCAGTGGCTCCTGAAAGTTATGGGTAAAGAGCCACAGCCCAGTTCTGGTCTCATACTGGCCACCTAACACCTAACTTCTTTCCTCAGTGTATTAAGATATCATCATTCAAGAGGACTGTAAATTAAGTTTCTGAAAAAGTAGAAAAAGCTGGTCGCCAATAAGAACTATGGGCAAACTGTTGGAATGAGGGGAAGTGGGCAGGAGAGAGGCTCCTATTCAGGGTCGGGCAGCCAGGTCTGCTTTAACCTCTGATGGCCTCATATGGCAAGAGAAGGTAGGAAAGACAAAGAAACCACCAGGAGCCCAAAGAGTGCCAGGCCTCAGCTGTCCCTTTGTGCCCCAGGGAACACAAACACAGAGACAGAAGAGACAAATGACCCAAGAGGCAGGGGGCCCTGCGAGGAGGGTCAGTGCCAGGCCAGGAGTGGGGTGTGGCTCTCTGATCTCAAGGAAATATTAGGAATATTTTCCCTCACCGAGAGTTTGAAATGGCCCCCCTGGATTAGTGTAGGCAAAAATAAAAATAACAATCAACACCCCCACCACCACAGTGAGTACCATCACAACAATAATAATTAACATTTCTTGAGTGCGTTCACATGCCAGGTATGTTTCCAAGGGTTTTACATGAGTTATCTCCTTTAATCCTCACAGTATTCTTCTGATAGCACAAGGCAGGGACTCTTTTTATTCCTACTTTATTCATAAGGAAATGAAAACAGAGGAAAGTTAAATAACTTATTCAAAAAGTGAGGGAGCCTGAGTTCTGAACTCAGGGTCTCGGCCCTGTCTGTGTGGCTCCAGATTGAGAGGAGCTGCCTTCAGCTTTTGCTAGTGTGGGGTGTTGGGAGGGTGGTGGTGGTTTCTCTTCTACTTTTGTCTATTTTTAGTGAATCAATTTTCAGCTAGGTTTGAAAAAGGGCTCTGCTGCTAAGGGTGATTTGAAAACCACCATATTGGGGGCTTGGGAGGCCTAACTTCTATCCCTGGTAAGCCAGTGACCAAAGATGAAATTGAGCTCTGAAACAAACTACAGAACAAAGCATTAAAAATGCCACAGGCTGCTGATATCATGCATGTGGGCCAGAGAAGCAGAAGTAAAATGTGCCCATAGCAGGAGCGGGGGTCTTATGTATGGCCTTGAGAAAGCAAAGAAAGCCTAACAGAACACAGAGCGAGACAAGAAGGAGAGAGACAAGAAGGAGTTGTTGGAGGACAGACAGAAGGATGTAGAAAAGAAATGAGTAGAGACTTTGCCTCTAGCCACCCTTAGATGCGTGAAGAGTCTAATTCATTCATTTTCTTATTTCCCAGACCTGGGGTTAAAAAAACTCAGCTATCAACCTAGAGTATCCAACTAATTACCTAGAGTT
Source organism: Perodicticus potto (assembly GCA_963574655.1). Classification (NCBI taxonomy): domain Eukaryota; kingdom Metazoa; phylum Chordata; class Mammalia; order Primates; family Lorisidae; genus Perodicticus; species Perodicticus potto. The sequence continues at coordinate 23,020 of CAUYRH010036316.1, read as the reverse complement.
TTAATGCCTAGAGGCAAACTGTCTCTGATCAGTTCCTAAACACAGGCCACAGGGGCTAAACCTGGTCAGGTATTACCAGGGAGTAAACATTGAAGAAAACCGAACCCAGAGGAGGACTTGTCCCCAGTTGCGTGAGAAAGATCTGATCTTTCACTCTATTGATTCAGTCCAGAAGAGAAATGCTAATGACAGCAGCCTTTAAAAAAGGCCCAGTATGCAAAATACCCCCAATATTTCCTAAAACTCAAACCTCTAAGACCCTGTCTCGTGGGCCAATTTTTCTCTCTCTCGATCTCTGTCTTTGTGAGACAGAGTCTTGTTCTGTTACTCAGGCTAGAGTGCTGTGGCATCATCATAGCTCACTGTAACCTCAAAATCCTGGGCTCCAGTGATCTTCCTGCCTCAGCCTCCTGAGTAGCAGGGACTACAGGTGTACACTATTACACCTGCTTATTTTGCTATTTTTTGTAGAGACTCTTTCTTGCTCGGGCTGGTCTGGAACTCCTGACCCCAAGCAATCCTCCCACCTCGGCCTCTCCTAGAGTGCTAGGATTACAGGTGTGAGTCACCTCATGTAGCCACCAATTTCTTATAAGCCATCAATCTGCTCCTGTCTTGCCCTGCATGTTCCGAGAGCCGACGGCTAGGGTTCAGTGAAACCTCTAGGCTTGGAGGAAGGGCTCACCTGACTGCATAGCTCTAAGTTCTCAGAGTACACAGCAATCTGTCGTTTTGGCTGCTGCTCCTCTGACAGGCAGCTGGCAAACAGGATGAGGACGTCAAAACCAAACTTGTCTGTAAATGTTTTTAAATCACTGGTGATATTGCTGTGAAACAGACAATTCTGAAACAAAAGAAAATTTGTTATTAACGTCAAACTTCCCAGCTGCAGGGGTTTTGCCACAAATATGTCCAGTTTTATAATGTATTAGGACAGATATTAATTATTAGAGGAAAGTGAAATAAACACTTTGCTTTGGGAAACTTTCATGCTGTGGATTAAAATACACTTTGTTTTCCCATTGTGAGGAAGGGAAGCATTTTTGTCATTATTATTAAGAAAAACTTAGATAAGGAACAAATATCTTAAACAATTTTACCTAAAATATTCATTCAAATAGTTACTCTGCCAAGTATATTTTTCCCTCCTTTCACTTATAAGATCTATGTAGGAATGTCTGCTATTATTACAGTTTATCACTAGCAAAGTAGGAGGGAGTCATTATTCTTCTCTATAAATTTGTTTTCTAATGATTATTATTAACTTTGGGCAGAAATTCCTGAGAAGGAACTTAGCTGAGTTTACTGAGTAGTTTTTATTCTAGTGTAGAAATCTGGGAGATTTTAGAAAGAACTGTGATGTCAGATTTGCTTGCTCTGTGTGGCAGCTAAAGAGGGATGAATAATTACAGAAAGGACACCCACTACTTCGGAATACCCAGGCCTGTAGATGACAGTATTCACAGACAATACCCTGGCCTCTTGAGTTTTATTAGCTGCAATGAGAACCACTTTGTCCACATGGCTGTCTCTCTTCTTTAAAGAAGCACAGTAAAGACCACACGCTGGCCCCTAACATAATCCCTGGCGTAATTTAGTTGTTCAAGAAATGTTTGGGGGTGGCGCCTGTGGCTCAGTGAGTAGGGCGCTGGCTCCATATGCAGGAGGTGGTGGGTTCAAACCCAGCCCCGGCCAAAAACTGCGAAAAAGAAAGAAATGTTTGGTACATGACTAGAGAGACATGTAGACAAAATCAACCAATGCTACATAATCTTACTCCTTTGTCATAGTGTACATACATCATACATACATACCAGAGTACACCTGTGATCACTGTATATAATCAACTGCTAGTCTTTTGTGCTACCTGATGAAAAATGCCATGAGGTACACTCAAGGGATTTAAAGAATTGTGTTCATTTTTCTTCTGATTGGAAAAGCAATCAGAATTATGTCTGCTGCAGGCAAGATAGTAGAGCAGTAATTTTCAACTGGTGTGCCGTGAGAGGATCACCTCTCTGGTGTGCCACAAATATTTTTAAAGATCACGAATTAAATTATTTTCAAAAGAAGTTCAAAGCACAGTTTAAGTATACATATATTTTTTAACGTTTTTATTTTTTGATCAACGTAATTTAAGTGTGCCATGGAAGGGTAACTATAGGTTCAAGTGTACTGTGAGATCAAAAAGGTTAAAGACACTGGGCTAGAGCAACAGAGAAATGTGTACCCTAGAACGCTGAAAGTGCCACATGCTTCTCCTACAATAGCCACTGTGAAGATCTGAGCAGTGAAGAAAGTTGCAGATTTCCCATGCCTGCATTAATTTGTTCATTGACATTTGCGGACTGAGTTTTTATGGCTTAGACTATTTACCAGTCAGTTTAAACAACCATAATACACATACTTTCATTTTTTATTGTTTTGGTATTCATCGAGGGTACCAAGAATTATGTTACACTGATTGTGGTTGTTAGGTTAAGTCTCTCTTGTAATTGAATACACATAATTTATAATGCTGCTGAACTGAATCTCAAGGTCAGCGAGGGCCCTTAGTGGGCAGATGGGTGGCCCACTCATCCCCAGCTTCCGCAGCTCCAGGAGGCTTTACTGTCTGCTCTGGGACAGCCACTTTCATCAGGTATCTTTTGAGGCCACTCTCCCTTTTTTGGTTATGAGGAATTGCATATGAGAATCCACAAACCGTCTTAGGATCTATTGCTGACAAACACCACAGATGTACGTACTGTCTGGGTAATGACATTTATGTTGTTCAAATATAATAGCTTTGAAAGCATGGGTTCCAAAAAAGAGTACTGCCAGCTTTAATGCTTCTTATTTATTTCCCAAATGACACAGTAATAATCTTGAAGTAGATGTTTTAAAAATTAAAAAGCCAATTCACCCACTTTTTCTACTTCCAATAATTCATCTACTTCTACTAAAAGTCGGTATGTAGAATGAGCTTTTTCCCCACCTCATGTAACACACAGAGTGCATTCAGTAGATAACACTAACATTTCAGATTACCATTGGGGATCGATCAAGAAGCTCAGTGCTGAAATTTTGCCATTATGAAGTGTAAAAGAAGGTATGGCTCCAAAGGAAAAAATAATGGACAATATCTACCTAGATCTTTTCTCCAGTAACTGAAGTCTTCAGCATGGCAAAGCCTTACAATTTTCCTTTGCAAATATTTCTTTATTATGTATATAAACTTCCAAAATATGTTTGTTAGCCCTTGAAACCCCATGAAACAGTCCTTTGGACTCTCTCAATGCTATTAGAGGACTCGTACTGTCTCACATCCTCAGCTTCTTATTCCTCAAAGTAGCCTCATTTTAAAAGTCACCATGGAGTGTGTATTTCTGGGCTGAGTTGCATTGGGTTCTCATTTAGTGGGTCAGAGATTAGGTCCAAGAATCTGTATTTCCATCATATCTTTTAAGTGATCTAGTTCCTTTAGGTAACAATGTCTCAGTTTTCCTCTGGGTGATCCCACATTCCACAGGATCAAATGAAGTATTGATAAAATGGAAAGCTATTTGAATTCATCTAGGCATGTTAGAGAAACCAAAAGACATTTCACAGTAACCCCAAAAGAGATTGTCGACAACAATCTACTCTTAACAAAATTTTCCAAACTACACTTGATCTTATTGGCCTTAGGATAACGTCAAGACTTTCATGTTTAAAACAGAATCAAACAAGGGAATGAGTGAGAATCTTCAGGATTCCGGGAGAGAGAGTATATTTGTTCTGCTTTTATGCCGGTGCTGTTTGCATAGGAGATAATTTATTATTGTCTTCTAGCTACACAGGGAGTCTTGTGCTGCATTGGTTCTTGTGTTGCTGACAAGCTAGGCTGGCCCTGAATAAACAGCACTTCATCATCAACACAACCCAACTGTAGACCCAGGTTGGCATTTTATTCCCCCCATCTGCCTTCTACCTGACAAATTACTGTTTTAGTTACATGTATACAAATACTATTTGTTAATCTGCTCAAATGTCTCCCAAATGTTTTCTCCCACCTTAAATTAAAAATTGTATACATACATATGTATATATCTTCCACTCAATTTGCTAAAGGTTTAGAAAATAAAGGGACCGTCCCCTTTTTAACCTTTTAACCACCACCCAAGCCCCACATACCTTCTGCATATATGATTCCAGCTTATAATTGCTACATGAAATTTAGAAAGTCACTTTACTAAGCATTGAAATTGGGAATTGATTGGCAAATTCTTGAGCTAATCCCACCAGTTAGAAAGAATGGCAAATGTTCCCTGCCATAGCCTTTCGTCATTAGTGGGTCCAAAGAGTTAATTATTAAACATTTTAGAGGTCACTAATCATTTCTGCCTGAGTAATTCCTAGTTTTGGAAGGAGTGGGAAGGCCCGGAAACATGGAGGAGAAAAAGGCTTTGTTATTTCTCAGCCAAAAACTAAGGTGTAGGTACCAACGGCCCTAAAAAGGTTGATGATCAGGAAACCCGGGGCAAGGAAACAGAAATGATACGGCTCTACTTAAACTGCATAAAAACCGAAATAATGATAGTGATGTAGTGTGCAATAGATTTATACACTCGTGGTGAAAGTACATAAGCAAATGCAGTGGAAAATCTCCTTCTTTCAAAATCCTATTTTACTTCTTCTGTTGCTCTGAAAAATTTCATCTTCCTGTTACATACTGGTAGCTTTCAGCACAGCATGTGAAACAAAAGAGATTGAAATAATGACTTGTAAACACTTGAGTGCATGAATGTGTGTATTCTTCTTAAATCACTCACACCCCCTCACCTTCTGTCATTTTCTCAAACCCTCCTGTCACGTGTCTGGCCCTATCATTCCACTGAAATTGCTCCTCTGAAAAGCACCAATCATTTCCAGGTGTCCAGATCCAACATCTCTTTCCTATTCTGACCCTGTTTGACTTCTCCGCAGTATCCATGATGTCGACCCTCTTTCTTTTCTAAGGGAAACCTTGATTTCCCTCACCTTCCTGATCCCACGCTCCTGACCCTTCTCTCCATGCCTTTGCTGCTTTTCAGTCACCTGTGCTGGTCACTTCTCCTTATTTAACCTCCACCCGCTCACTGCCTTGACTTTGTTTCCTTCTCTCTCTCCATTCTCCTTGGTGATCTCAGCCAGTCAAGTGGCTTTAAAATCGTCCGTCTGCCTGTGACAGCGGAATCCACACCCATGTGAGATCCCCATGTAGCTGCCTAAGAAACACCTCAAATAAAATGCAGCCACCTCCTCCTCAGCTTCCTCCATTTCATTAAATTCCAGCACCATTCATCCAGTCATGAAAGCCTAATATCTAGGAATTATTCTTAATGCCTTTTTTTTCTCCTCACTCTTCACATAACCCATCAGACAATTCTATTATCGTTGCCTTTAAAACAAATCTCAAGTCCAGACACTTCCCTAATTTCACTCCATTCCCACCTGTCCCTGTCTTGACTCTAGCAGCAGCTTCAATGCTGGACCGCTATGATCAATTCTCTATCCAGCATCAAGAGGCAGCTTCTCAAAATGTAAATCAAATAATGACACTGTCCTGCCTCAAATGAACTAAACACTTTCCATTATTACTATTATTTACTATTGCCTTTTTTTTTTTTTTTTACTGAGAGGAGGAGAGGTTTAATGTCCTCAAGAGTACAATCTGTATAAATCAATAAAGAAAAAGTAGACAAACCAGTAGAAAAACAGTTGGAGAACAGTTGGAGACAATTTATAATTGGAATACACATGGCCAGTAAATATACCCAAACTCATTAATCAAAGAAATTCTTTGATAAGGAAAATTTTCATTTTTTCTTGTTATTGATAAATATGTCCAGATAGGCACTCTCATATACTTTTTAAGAAATATATTCTAAAGAAATAATCTGATTTATATACAAGGTTTGCAGACAAAGCTATTCACTAGATCATTATTTTAATAACTAAGGTCAGATTCAGTGGCTCACGACTTTAATCCCAGCAGTTTGGAAGGTGGAAATGGGAGCTTATTACACACCCGTAATAAGTTGTGATCACACCACTGCACTCCAACCTGGGTGACAGAGGGGGACCCAGTCTCAAAATGAAATGAAATGAAGGGAAATGAAGTGAAATGAGATGAGATGAAATGAAATAACTAAAACTTGGAAAAAATCCACATATTCAGCAATAGAGAAATGGTTAAATAAATCATGGAATAGTCACACAAAGGACTATTACACTGCCATTAAAAATCATGCTATCAGAGAATAATTAATGTAACAAGAACATACTCAGGATATAGTGTTAAGTGAAAGATAATTTCTATAATCACATAAAAATAGAAATTCATCTCTCTATGTATGTAGTCAAACTATCTGCATTGAATTCTAATATACGATGAACACTGAGAGCACTGATATTAAATTGTTTATAATTTAACCAATTTGCTAATGCAAAGTACTAATCTAAAATTGTATAGTGTCTTTCCATTATTTTAGGGTGCAGTGTCTAAGGTTTCTAGTAGAGACACAGGAGTCAACAGAACCTGAGGGTAGGCCTGCCTCCGCCGCTCACTAGCCTGGTGACTTGAGTGAGTTACTTCCTCTCTCTAAGCCTAAGTTTCCTCTTCTGTAAACACTCATCTTATATGACTGCTGTGGGGGATTAAGGACATACACAAAGGCCTGGCCCAGTGCCTGGCGGGTAATAAACAATAAACAGGTCTCTTTCCTTTCCTGGTTCTTAAGTATCAAAAAGTCATTCTTAAGGTTCATGGGATTAATTTGACTTAGAGAGTATTTTGCAAAAATCTATGTGTGAGGACTGGTTATTCATATTACGTTCTTTGCTTTGTATTTTTTACAATATATGTGAACTTTCAAATGATAATCACACACATCTTTATGGCATTTAAGTGATTCATATGTAAAATGTCTAGGTGTGAGATGATAGAGGAAGTTGCAGAAAGCGCAATATGAACCAAAGTCATTTATAAAAATGATGTAAGATACAAATAAAGCCCATGGATGAGGCAGTATTTATCTCATTAACAGATTATTTATTCTAAATTCCAAGTTAGACTCAGTGAATGATCTGTTTGCCACTATACAAACAACAGCTTTAAAGCATCAAAAAATCGTGTGATGGATTTTTTTTTTAGCTAAATCTCCATCAAGTCTTTTGTATCACTTCTACTGTTTGACCCTACAGTGCCATATGACCTTCAGTGGATTTTACTCCTGACACTTCAGTCGGGCATTCTGGACTACACACATGAGCCAGAGCAGTTGTCTCTCCTTGCAAATCACAAATGATATATATTGAGTAAGGCTTTCATCAAATAATAAATTTATTCAAATGGTAATAAATTTATTAAAAATAAATTTTTTCTAATGTCAAGGACAAGTGATCCCCAGATTCATTATACATACACATGAGACATTTTTTTCCTTCTTGCAGGAAATGGAAAAAATCAAGTGAGTAGGTATCACTTGTGGGAAGTATGCTTGAAGATAAAAATCGGTACCAAAATTAAAACACAAGTTTGTACTGTTGCATTTTTGAGAATAGTGAAGCTTTAGAAATACTGTTCAAAAATCCACAGCTATCTTACAAGCACAGTGGCCAACCTGGATTCCTGAGTTACTGAAATTTAAGAGTATAGCTTGACATTTATACTTGGCATGGATTTATTTCTAGACTGAGGGCTATTTTTTTCTAACCAAGATACAAGAAAAATGCTGAGGCATGTACACCAATGTTCCAACTGAAAGCTTTATGATTTATGCTACCAAATTTCCATTATGATGTTTAAAATATTCAGCAATAATAAAGTCTGATAATTTTGACAGGAAAATGATTTATGAGAACACAAAATGCATAAATTAAGAGATTTTATTTATTCTGTTTTCATACCCTCTTTAATTGGCAAGCAAAGATATTTCCCATGTTTTTCCCAGACGTCACGTTTTGTGCACTCCATTGTTCCTATTTTATGAGATAGCTAAGGCATTTTAGTAGTAAAAATTTCACTGCATTTATTAAAACTCTACTATACATCATATTTTGAAAATAGAGTCAGACAGTATGTATTAATCAGTTTTTACAGCTAAAAAGAGAGCCCTTTTGTGAACATTTAAAATACTACAATATACAAACGAATAAATAACATATATGTCAATACAATTTTCATTTAAATCACTAGTATCTTGCCTGACATAATTTGACTAAGCACTGTCTCTGCATTAAACACTCTACAAATTATGCTTTGCATCATTTCATTTAAACTTGAAGATGCCCCTATGTGCCACCTGGTCTCTGTGCTGCACTGGGAAATGGCGGCTTTAGAAGGCTGCATAACTGATGTCGCAGAGCTCTTATTCCTGAAAAATGGGCCTCTAACCCAGGTTGCTCTGACTTCAGAGACCATATTTTAAATCCTGTGTTATCCTTGAATGAGAAAATTCATCACCAATGATAATCATTGGTTCAGTTTTTCATTTACTAAAAAATCATTTTGAACTACTCCACTTCTAGTTAGCATTGATCCTCCCTGGTCAGTATACACAAACAAGCACATCCCCGATTTGGACAATTGCCAAAAATAATGTGCCACTGACAGTTTTGGAAGATGCATTATCATCATGTTTTGTAATCAATTTCCAGTTTCTAACCTACTTTAATTAATGTCAAGACACTTAAATTGAAAGTCCCTACAAATTTTTATAAGGGGAAATGCAATGACGATCTTACAGTAACATGTACTTTTAGAAGCTGGGCACGCATGTGTACACAGGGCTGGGGCAGGGAAGGCAGCAGACGTAGCATAATCACTGGTTGTCCAGAATTATCCCTGCGTAGCTTTTCTTGCTCTGGTAGTTTAGACACACAAACAATGGAAGAAGCCTGCTTTACCATTCAGTATGTAAAAAGTTCCTTATCTAAAGAGGCTCCCAACTTAAGGGTCTTATGCTCAAAAGCTCACAGAAAACCAGGAATTAGTATTGCCAGAGGGGGGTAGGGACACTAAAGAGGTATTTTACCCCAATTGGCAGGTTTCTTAGTAGGAGAAGCCAAGAGTAAAGTCCTCTTGTTAAGGCACAGCTATCAAAGATAATTGTAAGAGTGTTATGGATCTTCACATGGTTCCATTTAGGTCAAGCACGTAATGAGTGTGAATGGAAAAAGCAGGAGTCTTTCAAGCAGGAACTCTTGTAAGGTCTTCATTTGGGTTGAAAAAATTCAAGAACAGAAGAGACATGTTTATTGGAAATTGAAAATCATTGTTTTCATGTCATGGAACAAATATTTATTACCTAAATATACTATTAATGGAGGGAGAGAGAGAGAGATTGATTGAGATTGGCTGGGAGATAATTCATCTGAAAGCACGGTTAAACATGTCTTGAAATGATGGGGACTGATTTCCGGCTGGCCTGAACTCAGTGAACTACTCCATTTACTTCTGTGCAGTATTGATTCTCCCCGTCACTGTACATAAACAAGCCACATCCTTGTCACTGTGCATGAATTAAAACATGCATCCTGGGCCATCCTCACTGTCTCCATCCTAGAGAAGGACCAATGTAACACCATCAGAAAGTGAGCCTGGAAAAAAATGCTCGACTACTGTACTTCACAGAGGACTAGTCCTGGGCAGACTCTTGGGAATGGTCAATCATGGATTGAATACTTGAATAGGGGAGTTTCACAAACAACTGGGGACAAGTCATCACCTCATTAACCAGCTCAGCGTAATTTATACTTCCTTTAAGGACAGACCTACAGTCATCAAAACTTCCTCCACAGGATGGGTTTAAGGAGTTGGGGAGGAAAGTGCTAGACTGTTTATAAGGATTCCTGTATGGGAACGAACAATTTAGGACACAGGTTTAATAGACAACCCACAAGTTAGTCGTGCTTTATTTTTGAAATGGTAGAACTTGGGCAACACCCTAGCTCCCAATAAAAGTAATAATAGCAGACTATTTCTGTAATACATGTATATTGGCTTGTTTCGAGCCATGACCCTGAACACTCCTGGCTTTATTTATTTTCCTTTGTAAAAAATAAATCATCTATAATAGTTTATACAACCATTTCAAGAAAACAGGAGACTTTCTTTCCTCTCTGAGTTCCCCTTTCTGATGTATGGAAAACACCGGGCAGGTCTCCAGCTGAGCAGTTGCTGCACGTGGACGAGATACACACTTCTGACTCTTCCGAGCTGTGTCAATATTAACCTGACCAAATGAAGATCAAACTGTCTCTTTTATTCCTCACTCTCCTCGCATGGGGAGCACAATATGGCTCTTGTCAGAGGTGCTTCATCATTTTGGCTCAAGGAAACTGTCAGTAGTTTGGGATTCGTTCTTCATGGGCAGATATCCTGATGGGTCTAATGAAGCCTTTCTGCTGACAAGTCATTTGCTAAAAATACGCAACCATCACCAAGTTTAAGTGGGGAATATGGTTGCGCCCCCTTTGCTATATACACAGTGGATGCAATTAATTTTTTTGAAGTGTAGAGAAAAAAAATCTATCCATCAAGGCACACACCTCTTACCACCCATATCTGTGTTCCTGTTTCCATTTGCTCACTAATAAACTTTATGACATTCTTAAATTGGAATATAATAGGGTAAACACCAATCTTGGAGCACACATGCAGAGCCAACAGTCTGTGTGTGCCATTTGTTGCAATCTAAGCTAATTACCAGACACCCCCTCCTGAAAAACAGATACCCTCTGGGGTTCGTGGTTTTATTTTTGTTTGGAGATGTCTGTGTACGGGGAGCTTGCAGAATTCCTTTTCAGGTAAGGACACTGCGTGGCCGAGACTCTCTCAGTCACAAGTCAGAGGAACTTCATTATAACCGGTTTAAGCAAAGAGAAAGAAAGTTGGAAGGATCTGTGGAATGTTCTCGAAGAAGGCAAGAAGAACTCAAGGACAAGCTGGAGGAAGGGGAAGGGTGACCAGGGGTGTGTGCGCCATCCTGCCTCTCCATCCTCTTCTCCTGGCTGCATTGGGCTCTCCTGCAAATGGCACCCTCCCCATAGCGGGAGACACAGGCACCTGCCGCTTCGCCATGGAGACCTTGCAAATGCAGTCACGGCCCACTTCCTTGTGGGCTTGAGTCTGAAAACCCTGAAGAAAGAACTCTGGTTGTTCCCACTTGGGTTGAGAGCCTAGTCCTCGGCAAAACCATTGAGGTGGATTGGAAAGACCACAAGACACAGGTGCAGTACCAGTCACAACAGGGTTGGTGTGTAAGACTCATTTCCCAGGACAGGGGTTCTGAGCAGTCAAACCCCAGGCAGGCACTTTAGCCATCAAGCACAGAGCTGTAAGCCACGTGCACGGGCAACCTGCACACACACTCTCACGCACACCAGATAATTTCCCAACCCCCACTTTATTTCCAGCCAACCAAGTGTAGTCACAGGGAAAGGCAATTATGGTGAGGTAATTTAGTGAACTTAATCTTCTTGGAAGTTTATACCCCAATTAAGAAGTGTATTATAAAGAGAGATGGTAGAACAGATCTATAAAAGTGTTAAGCTTATGAAATGAAAATTATGTTTAATCTATTAAAAATACACAGTCCTATCTGAACAATCCAGGAAAGAGAGGATCTTCATCCTTTCAGGCAGATGTGAGGGATTGTTTTTTGGCCCCTGAAGTCTTCAGAAGCTCAAATCCCTGCTGTAACTGTCAAACTTCCTGTGCCATTAGTACCATCTATGTCACGAAAATGCTTTAAATACAAATTAGGAATGATCTACAGAATCTCTCAAGGCAAAGAGTACTTGGGCTCATTCTGGTAGAATGAGAGTAGTTTTTTAATTTTATCATCTCATACAAGAGTTCTTTATAGGAGGGCTACAAGCAAGCCAAATATAGAAGAAGAAAAATCTACAATTATTTTAGTTTTTCACAAAAGGTGAAAAGTAATAACTTTGGAACAGGGTTTCTCACACTTAACACTATTGACGTTTTGGGCTGGATAATTCCTTGTTGTGGGGGGTGTCCTGTGTATTGCAGGATATTTAGCAGCAGCCCTGGTCTTTACCCACTAGGTGCCAAAGGCAAATTCTCTCCCCAAGCTGTGACAATCATATATGTCTCCAGACACTGACAAATGTCCCCTATGAGGTAAAATCTCTCCAGTAAGAACCACTGCTTTACAGAATAAGAGTAGGAGAGTCTTGTGAATTTAAAAAATAAATTGGATTACATTCAACTTTTTCAGCAACGTTACTGCATAAAAAAAGACACATGGTCAATCCTGTTTAAGAGGCAGGAGAACTATTAAAATAAAATCAGGGATGGTGAGTATCTAAATGAAGACTTTGTACTAGCAGGCCAAATATTTCCTCTTTCTAGCTGGTAAAAATAAAAAATTTCCGTCAATTGTCCTTTAGTTTAGATTAGTATTCTAATAAGCAAAATAGCAGTTGATCTCTTAAACAAAGACAATAGCAGGATAATTTAAAGGAAGGAGCCAAGATTTTACAGAACATCTACTTCCTGTTACAGGAAAACGAAGTTTATCTACATGTTTTCCAGAGTTGGTTGTTTTTTCTTTTCTTCTTCTTCTTCTTTTTTTGGTCTAGCAAAGTTGTATTATATCTAATAAATTATGAGTAAACAGGTTTTTTTATTTTTATTTATTTTTATTTTTTTAAATAATTTTATTCACTCATAATTGTGTACATTGGTGCAATCATAGGGCAGAATGTGCTTCATATACAGTCTGAAACATTTTGATCATACTGTGAGAGATAGCCCTCATAGCATTTTCTTAATCACTATATAAAGACATTGATACTCTACATTTGATAAGTTTCACCAGTACCCTGGTAGCACTTTCTATAACGTCTCTGCAGAATAGATCTCAAAAGACACAAGGCCAAGAGGAAACTTCATCTCCAGCTCCAGACTACAAAGCTCGAAGGATCAAAACTTGAAATAAGTGGTTAATCAAATGAAAAGCAAAAACAAAATGAAGACTATAAAACATCATAGAAAAGTCTTACCTGAGGTAAAAAGCATGTTTTATAAACCTGCCTCCAGGATTAGCCTGATGGTACTAATTACGAACTTTGTACCACCCACTGATTACCAAACGCTCCGATTCTAATTATTAATTTAAAAACTATTCAGCAGGGCTCCACACAGGCAGATAAGACAATTTCCATCAGAAAACCCAGCCAAGTATCTGGCACATAGGATTCTGTTCTCAGCTGCCATCTCCTAATGGACTGGGCTTCGCTCTCAGAAAATTGGAGTAAGTTAGCTAAACTCTCAAGTGTATTTACCCTGACCAATCAACACTGCTGTGCCTTAATTATCCACTCACTGTTTTTTTTTTTTTAACACTGTTTCTAGGACTATCTTTCCAAATGCAGATGTGGCTACCTGTCTTTCTTCTTTCCTTTTTTTCTTATTCTGCAGACTATTATTTCGGAAGTTGACGTACCTATTTCAAAACGTAATTACATGAAATTAATTCTCATTAAAGTTGCATATAAGTCAGTTTGACTTACTGGTTACAAGGAACTAAGTAATCTACAGCATCCTTGCTCTGCTCCTTACTGATACTGTAATCTGAGGCAAGTCACTGAAACTCGCTCTATAATGTGTCTTCTGCTGCTGCTGTGGGAAGCAGAGCCCTTACAACAGGGATTCAACTGGCCTGCCAGGAGAGGATCTTAGGTGTGCCGTGGAAATCTGTAAAGATCATTAATTAAATACATTTTCAAAGAAGTTTGAAGCACAAAATATATATTCCTTTTTTAAATTCTTTTTTTGATCAATGCAATTCAAGTGTTCCATAGAAGTTTAATTATGGGTTCATGTGTGCATAAGATAATAAAAGTTGAAAAACACCGCTTTATAAGAAGGATTATGAAAATCGGAAAGCACTTTCTGAGTATTTGCAGAAAGAGAAAAGCAGTGGAGGCTGAGGCAGAAAGGAGATCAGCCCCTGTGAGCGTTCCTAGGAGACCGGGAAACAGATGCCAAAAGGCCAAAAGAGAGGATCTCCAGGCTGCGGGGGGGCTCTGATTGTCATTTTCCTCTGAGATATCAGAAGGTAAGGGCTATCGCACCTGCCACCTGGGCACGTAAATATCTAAGGGAGTTACTGAAAATATCTGGGAAGCTCAAAGCCAGAACCAGGTTTGGATTTCCTATTTCACAAGTGAGTGGTATATACCAGGATCACTATGAACAAAATGAGATTTTACTCTAAATGATAAATTTTACTTATCATCTGAGTCTGTTAAATCTGAGAATCCTGGTAGACTAGTTTTTGAATAATACGTGAGTGCTGCCTCCGTCCCAAACATATAACTTCACTGCATTTTCACAATTACATCTATTTAATTACACATTTCAATTAGATAAATTGTATAGCCCCACTGCATTTAGCCATACATGCGTTGTTAACAAATAAATTATCTCTGCCGTTTCTCATTTTCACCTCTCTCTGGCGATATATTAGCCTCAAAACACCTGTACATCTATCTGGCCTGGCTGCCATGGAATTAGGTCTATTTCTCTTTAATTGATGACTGACTCCCCCACTCTATCATGCATTTTCTTTTCTTCTTGAGGAATTTTTAAGAATTAAAAACTAATAAAACTAGAACATAAACCTCTTGCCACTTAAACAAGACATATAAGAACCTCAATCAGAATGACAGAAACTACAGGAAGAACATATAAACATCACAGTGTGACCAGCCTGGGGTGACTTCATGATGTCAACGCCTTCTTCATGCTGTTCCCTTCTTATTATCTGTGGACCCAGCACTCAACTTTCCCCCAAATGACAACAAAGGGTAGTCAGGGATTGTTTTTTCTGCTGTTGAGAATGCTAATAGAATCTGAAGTTTGTGACCACAATTCAAATACAGTAGAACTTCTGCAGTTGACCACCTCCCTACATCGGGACACCTCCCAGAGCTGACATAATTTGCACAGATCACACACATAACACCTGTGTCTGTCAGTACAGTAGGCTGGTTCTTTATGTTGAACACCTCAGTATTTTGACCTTGGGGGGTCAATTTATAAAATTCTACTGTAATTGATTCTGGCCATATGTATAGTTACTGTAGAACAACTCAATCAAAATGATCAATGGCTATTTATTCAGGAATTAGTCAAAAGATGCTAGAATTCTTTCATACTGGTTATAAATAAATTCCTTGTAAGGAAGAAAAAAATAAAGTCAGCTATTAGCAGGAAGCAAAAACAAAAAAATCTGAAATTTCATACTTTCATTTGTAACATAGAGTGAGATCATAAGCAAACACAAAAGGCAAGGTCTTAAGTTAGAAAAAAAAGAGGGTCTTTTTTTTTTTTTTTGGCCGGGGCTGGGTTTGAACAAACCACCTCCGGTATATGGGTCTGGCGCCCTACTCCTTTGAGCCACAGGAGCCACCCAAAGAGGGTCATTTTTTATCATGTATTAACATGTATGAATAAAAAACAATCTTTATTTTTTAGAGACAGTCCACAGTGCCAACTCAGATTAGAAGTCTGGGCCTGTTTTCGCTTACAAAAGCAAAGCAGACGCGCTGTCTTAAGTTCTCAGATGAAATTGCCAAGCTCGTGTGGGTTATATGAGCAGGTCTTGCCGTCCACCCTAAAATTACTTAGGAAAAAGTCTCATCAGGAAAGCTTAACATCTTGATCACAATTAAACTTACATTTAATTTTAATAACTTCTATACTCCATATTGTTTTTCATTATTTCATTATCATAATTTGGCCAAAATGTTGCCAAATTAGTATATAAATCTTCAGGTTGTTTTTTTTTTTTTTTTTGAAGTTGGGTATTCTCAATGATATAAGCTATTGCTTTTCTGTTTTCTTGAATATTTCTCCCTAAACTACCTCTCCGTGTGTTATAAGCTGTTGACGAAAAAGTATCTGTTCAAATTATTGCTAAAAGGATTTTAAAGCAAACACTATCTTACATAGTTCAGGCATGTACTGAGTTCTAGAAAAAGAGATAAACCTGAATAAATGTGTGTATTAAGTTTTATAGTCTGGTATTACCCAGTTCATTTTCAGGAACTGCCTCAAATGCAAATTAATTCACCTTATATTATGTTTATATATTAAATTTAAGAAGCTAGAATTTCACAGCAATGCAATAAAATGCTAAGAAAGCTAATGGGAGAAATTCTGCCTTGGAGAAACTAATTCAATGAATGAATTTCCCTTTGAGTGAGAACTGATTCACCTACAGTCTTTCAATCTACTAACCCTTAGCAACATTTAGACCTGATATTTTTGATATAAGTAAATAACATGAGATTTACAAATACTCTTATAATCCACTTGTGAATTGACGAGCACTTGGGTTGATTCCACATCTTTGCGATTGTGAATTGTGTTTCAATAAATATTTGAGTGCAGGTGTTGTTTTGATGAAATGACTTTTCTCCTTTGGGTAAATCCCGAGTAGCAGGATTGCGGGATTAAATGGTAAGTCTACTTATATTTCTTTGAGGTATCTCCAGACGACTTTCCTTGGAGGTTGTACTAGTTTGCAGTCCTGCCGATAGTGTATAAGGGTTCCTTTCTCTCCACATCCACAATAGCATCTGTTGGTTTAGGACTTTTTGATAAATGCCATTCTCACTGGAGTTAGGTGATAGAAAGCTCATTGTGGTTTTTATTTGCACATCCCTGATGATTAGACATGTTGAACATTTTTTCATATGTTTATCAATTATTAGGCTTTTAAAAGCTCCTGTTCAGGTTTTTTCCCCATTTTTTAATGAGCTTTTTGGATGGTTTTTTTTTTGGCTGACTTGTTTGAGTTCTTTATAGATTCTGGTTATCAGCCCTTTATCAGACATATAGCATGCTAATATTCTCTCATTCTCTAGGTTGTCTATTCTTTCTATTGATTGTTTCCTTGGCTGTGAAGAAGCTTTTTAATTTAATCAGTCTCATTTGTTAACTTCTGCTGTTGCTGAGATCACCTTTTGGTCTTTACTTAAAAAGATAGCTGTCAGAGTTTTTCCAGCATGAATGAAATTGAAACAAACACAGGCTAAATACTTGCCCACATGTCACACGTTTATCTAGTAGAAAGGTTGTGTCTTGAACTTAGTTCTTCTAATTTTTATTTTAACCCCACTACTTCATGATCTACAACGGTTTGAAAAAATGGCTTAAAAAAATGGAGACATAATGTGATTTGCAAAACAAAGTGTGGAAATAGAAACAAGAGACCAGGAAGGCAAAGGGAAGTAATGTTCACTTATTTAATAGGAAAAAAAAATAAATCGTTGGAAAGAGAAAATGAAGTCTTAATTAAAATGGATTGTTGTCTGTGAATCTGAAGTGAGAAGTAGTAAACTTCTGTTTACAAAAATTACAACTCAAGATTATGTTAATGTATTTATCATTAAATAAAATCTAAGTGAAATAAGTGATTAAAAAGAAGAATAAGAATCAGATAGTGAACAAAGAGGAGTTCAGTAGGGCACATTAAATGTATTAAAAAATACATGCCGATAAAGCCATGTCTAATAATCCCAAAACATTCAATAAGATATTGTCAAATTAAGGAAAGAGTCAAATTAAGTTCTTCAAATGGTGATCTATGGTTTAGAAAGAATAAAAATAAAATGATTCAGTATCATGGATTTGTGTGTAACTATTCCAATAGTATATTATAATCAAAAGAAATATCTGAATTTGACAATTCAAGTTTTCTTCATAATTGTATAAAATTGTTCCTGCCTGCCTGTCCCTACAGAAACTACAGTGCTATGCATTGACGCTTTAATGGGGTATATATGTATGTATATATGTGTGTGTGTACATAAGAGTGATAAATATATAATTAAATCCTACATCACATAATGTTTTTGATGTGAAATGACTTGCATTAATATAGATAAGTACTATTCATATTAAGAGTGTGGGTGGCGCCTGTGGCTCAAGGAATAGGGAGCCAGCCCCATATACTGGAGGTGGTGGATTCAAACCCAGCCCCAGCCAAAAACTGCAAAAAAAAAAAATATATATATATATATGAAAAAAACATATTAGGAGCATGAATACTATGAAGAAATCAATTCTTCAAAAATATACAGTAGTTTATATGGAAAAAGAAAAACTTTTAAAATAAAATGTTATAAAAATGAGCATATGTAGCCATTAATAAGCTATAGTAAAAACAACTATGCAGCACAGATGCAAACAGAAGAAAATAGGAAAAATTTTAAATAATAGTTATATCAAAATAAGAAAGCATAAACAGGAATGTTGTTTTATATTTGATATTAAAACCTTATAGCTCTTATTGATTTGGCTCCCCTTATAACACTGCACCCTTATGAGTTACTACTTATACTTTTCTTTTTTTGTTCTGCCCTCAAGTTTTCTTTTCTTTTTTTTTTTAAATTTTTATTAAATCATAATTGTGTACATTGGTGCAATCATGGGGCACAATGTGCTGACTTCATATACAATCTGAGATATTTTCATTGAACTATTTAACATCAACTACTTATACTTATTTATTTCATATCTTTCTCCAGGAGGACAGTCACTCTGCTTTGATCACATTTGTTTCATGTGTCTAGTAATAGATTGGCCACAGGAGGCTCTCAATTCAAACTGTTTACCAAGCCAATTTATATTCTGTATGTAGACCTGTCCTCATCAGGTACCAAAAGTCCCTGGTCGGTCTTCACTGTTTTCAAGACCACCCTCCGCTATGATGCTCTAAATGTTTTGAATGCCTTCAGTTTGCTCATTATGTCCTGTTCCTGTTTACTTCCAAATGTTTGTGGTTTCCTCTGCCTGGTCCTCTACCCACTTGTCAACTCAGCTCAAGTGCCCTTCTCGGCCTTCTTCCTCAGGCAGAATTTGCTGCCATGTCTGCTGGGTCCCTGGATACTTTGGATATGTTGTGTAATCATTATCTATAATATAACTGTCTCTGATAGTTCCCATAGCGCCTGCCATGAAAAATGAGGATGGTTTGTTTTTCTATTATTTTCTGCTTCACTGAATGGCGAGCTCTTCTACAGCGGAAATTTTCTCCATCCTTTTTACATTTCTATGACTAGTTTGGTAGCTGGTACACAAATAGTTGCCATGTAAGACCTTTTTATGGCAAGCAAATTAATTCAACAATGCATTTTGTAAAATTTCGGAAGTAATGAACTGAGAAAAAATGTATTTTATATCCTCAAGATTCCAAAGTTAGAAAAAAGAAAAAAGACAATATAGGCAAAGGTTATTTGACTATGTTGTTGGCATAGGCGGAGGCCATAGACCCAGGTTTAAAAATCTATGATGAGTAGTGAAAAAAGGCCTATGTCAGTCTGGTAGCTCCAACCAAGAAGAGAGGCTTTGAATGATCATCAGGTACGAAAAGAAATAGCAGCTCGAAGGAAATGTTGGAAATTCACTGGGTTGTGAAATGTGCATTTCCTATTTTAAAGCTGAAAATCACAGGACTATGTCACTTACTTTAAAAGGCCATGGTGCTTTTCCAATGATCTTTAATACTGCTTAATGCCTTTCATTGAAAAAATTGTTTTCATGAAAATGAAGCTATACTGGGCTATATTTTGAATTATGGAGTCTACAACATCTACCTGCCTCAATGAGGGTTCCTTAAGCCCTACATTCCTGGATACGTTCCAAGGGGAATCTTCTTTTTGATCCTAAGCCATGGAGCAGGATTGGTGATGGTGACATATTGATAGATACACTTGTATTTGATCTATGAAGACTTTCTATTAACCTTTATTCCTAAACAATTCACAAGTGAAAAATTAGTAAAACAAGTTTTAAACACACACACACACATACATAAGGACATTTTAACTTGACCTTAAAATGGCTGAAGTAGAATAGATTCTGAGATGATCAGCAGACCCTATCTGAAATGGATATTGTGAAAGAAATTATCTCCCTTTGAACACTAAAATATCACCTACATTAATCTGCATTATTTGTCAATAATGAGCAACGGCAGAGATTCTAGAGAAGCACTGCTACTTTTCACATAAATAACCTTGCCTCAGGCCAAGAAATATGCTGTTTAAATTTTCTTCCATTTAAACTCAAAGCATTCCTCAATTCTTTCAATGGAAGCAATGCATTAGGACTTTATTTTTACTTATTTTTCTACTTATGAAATTAAAAGGATTTATAACATATTAATTACACTTTGAGCGTCGGTGTCTATTAAAGTAGAAGAAACCGCATTCTGTACACTTGTGAGTTTTCTCATTGTACATTCCACATGTGGACTTTCTAGCATTTTCCCCACAATCTCTTCAGAGATTATAACCTTCTAAGGACTGAAAAACATAATATTTCTCATACAATGAGCAATTCTCTAGAGAAATTAGGATTTAAAAAAAATCAGTTAGGCAAGGGATTGTGAACCAATGATTTATAAATACATGGCTTTACACTTTACATTTTCTTATATATCTGAATTAAGCTACATTAAGTCAATATGTAAAGCATCAGAGAGCCTGTCTTCTGATATCTCAATTTAAATATATGTGAAGATGCTCAATGAACCATGAAATATATATATATATATATTTTTAAAAGAGAGTTTCACTATGTCACCCCCAGTAGAGTGCAGTGGTGTCACAGCTCATAGCAACCTCAAACTCTTGGGCTCAAGCGATTCTTTTGCTTTGGCCTGGTACTACAGGCACCTGTCACAATGCCCAGCTATTTTTTAGAGATGAGATCTCCCATTTGCTCAGGCTGGTCTCAAACTTGTGAGCTCAGGCAATCCACACCATAATATTTTTAAGCCATGACGGTTAAAAAATCAAACCCTTTTTTCATGCTAACTTTTTAACCTACTTTCCCTTATATTTGTCACCTTTCATGGGAAGAATAAATCTCAACAAAACCAAAATTTGTTTTGAATTGAGTCTATTGAGATGTGCTTCTTACATAGACTTGTCAGAGAGTTTTGCAGGAAACATTTCAGAACGTTTATCTACTTGTCATCCTAATGCTGTTCCTTAATTGCCTCTGTAAACTTGCAAATGCAATGAAGTTCTACTGAAGTGTGTAGGGCTATTTTCCACGGAACAGAATGTCCACAGTGCTCACCTTTTACATTTTTTAAATTCTTACAGAAAGAACTTTGAGGTTCAATAGACTTGTCCTTGAGTCTTTTCTTGACCTTTCGGTCATTCACGCAACATCTCTGAGAAACTCACACTTTCGTAAAAATTGTATGAAATGGCCAAAGCCCAAACAGTGACTGGAACATAGTTGGTTCTGATCAATGATAGCAAATAATTTAGTGTTATTTATTATGATTTATGGCTACTTCTTTCCTCACTGTCAATCTTTTCGAATAACATTTTTTTATTGGAAGGCACAGGAAAGGTTGTTAACTGCATGAATAAAGGATGCAGACATGTTTTTTTTCTTTCTTTACTGGTTAGAATAACTCTGTTTTTGTGTAGGAACACGAGGATTTATTTTGGTTATTAACAATATACGTTGATTATCTCAGGATAGTTGAAGTATGTGTATTCTAACCATCAATTTGTGTTTATTGAATAATACATTGTATCACCCTGGTTTGCCCTGGAATGTGGTAAATGGGAAAATGGGGGCTCTGTAATGCTATACATAATTTTTATCCAATTTCTGGATGAATTTTCTAATATAAATATATTTCATTTATAATTATTCATATTTTAGAGGAAATCATCATTTAAAAATCTTTTAATCAAGATAAAATCTAATTATTAAGCTGAAGAACCAAACTGGAGACATTTTCGGTTTTAATAAACTACAGATAAGCTTGTTTATGATGTTTTACATTGTTAGTGTCAAGTATATAAAGACTCATTATGTGTTTATTAGTGGATGTAAAATATCTCACCTTGCAAATGGATACTGTGTTTACTTTTTTCTAATTAGATCCATAAATTCATGACATAGTAAGAAAGTCTTTGTTCACAGGGAAAGTAATATTTTTTCCATGTTAACAATCTTAAGCAAAAATTACTATTTACCAATTGATGTGAATATTTTTATTAGCATCTATAGTTAAGGCAATACAATAATTTTGTTAAATTTTTAGTATAATTTACTTTAATCATATAAATAGCTATAAATATTTTAAGAGCAAAGAATTTAAGAGAATATTCTGAAAGGAAACTGGCTGTTAAAGTTGTCAAATACTATTTTTGTTCATATTGGAAGCTGAGTTTCAATATGGTCAACAAATTTACAACAAAGTATGTATGTGAACAAAGAAAAATAACTTTAGAGATGTTTCCCATCACCCTGCCATGCCCTTTGGGAAAGAGAATTTTTAGTAGGTTCATCTGGAACTTGTTTTTCCTTAGGCTATTCTATTGTTTTATTTCAAATAAAGCTATAGTGAACAGTCATGCATATTCATCTTTGTAAGTTTCTTATCTCTTTTTTTATTATTTTATTTTTTTTATTAAATCATAGCTGTGTACATTAGTGCAATCATGGGGTACAGTGTGCTGGATTCACATACAATATGAAATATTTTCATCCAACTGTTTGACATAAACATCTGTGTTCTGCATTTAGTAGGTTTCACCTCTCCCTTCCAAGATGCACCATAAGTGTGATCCCACCATTTACCCTCTCTCCGCCCACCCTCCCCCTCTCCCTCCCTCCCTTACCCCTTTCCCTTTAGGAGATTTCGGCAATGTTATTACTAAGTAATTTTTTTTTAATTTTAGGATCTTATGGGAGTTATAAATGTTTTGGTTACATTGAGAATTTTTTAATACATTTATTGGCCATATGTCTATCTTTTGCAAAGCTTCTGTTAATGACTTCTGCCCACTTTTTTTTTAATAATTTTATTAAATCATAATTGTGTACACTGGTGCAATCATAGGGCAGAATGTGCTTCATATACAATCAGAAACATTTTGATCGTACTGTGAGAGATAGCCCTCATAGCATTTTCTTAATCACTATATAAAGACATTGATA
>CAUYRH010036314.1:0-24808 GCA_963574655.1 Perodicticus potto | reverse complement strand
AAGGAACTCGGGACGCGTACCCCTCCCTGCTTATCTCTTCTCCCGAAATTTAGCTCCTCCACCCTTGCGGGAGTTGGGGCCGAAACACAAAACACTTCCCCTTTGAAGAGTAAAGGGTTTGTTATATTCTTTAAATCTATGGGTATGGGGGATTAGTGGCAGGGATAGGGGGATTAGTGGCAGGGATGGGGGCTTGGTGTGGGGGCAGGGGGCTTGGTTGATACAGGACCAGTGGATCTCATGGACATATGTCCACGACACGCCTTTGTTATAAAGTCGGTCCTCTGGTCTGCTGTGGTGCTGTGGAAGACCCAATGACGATGGATCAGACAGTGTGTGAACTCCTGGATCGTAGGGCAGGCTGAGGCATTGCGGGAAAGAAAATCAAATTCACACCTAGAATATATCAAATGAATTGATTTTTCCTGTCAAACAAGTTGAGCCCTTTCCAGGTTTGTTTGGAAAGGGCCCAGTGTAATTCACCAGCCAAGAAGTGACTGGTCGGTTTCCTCCCAGGGATGACGCCAGAGCAGGGGCTTAGTGCTGGACTCTGTTTTGGCAATGGCACTAGCTAGGTCAGCCTTGGTGAGTGGGAGCCCACGCTGCCGTGCCCAGGGATAGCTTCCACCATGGCCACCATAGCAATAGCTGCCACATTCATGACCCCATCGTTTCAGTGCTGGCTGGCTGAGGATAGAGGCTGGTTGACGTTCACTGGCCAAGTCATTTTCTTCTATCATTACTTTGTGGTGTAGTGCCTCTGCCATGATGGATGTTCTCTGGGGGGTGTCAGCATGTGACACAAAGATCTCCACGCTTCATAATGATCCTTGCAGGTTTACACACGTCTCCTACCCAGACTTCCCTATCCCCAATCTTCTACTGTTACTTGTTCCAGGCCCTTGATCAAGAAATCAGGCCATTTACCACTGCCCACGCATGTCTCCAGATTCTAACATGAGACCTCCTCTCTTTCCATATGAAGTGGATGACTAGGTGCAATGCTGGCAGCTCTGCTCTTTGAGAGGATTTCCGCTCTTTCAAGACCATCCCTGAGTGGAGCTGCAGGGCATTCCATTTTTGGCTTGTATCCACATACCAAGCTGACATCTGTTAAGGAAGCTCAGGTTTAAGTCTCCTCTGCCAGTTGGTCCTGAGGGATGGGCCACCACGCAGCCAGAGTTGAAAGTCAAATACTGGTGCATGATGGATGATGGAGGAATCAGGGTCATTGCTTCTGCAGTGGCAGCTGTGTCCTTTGGTGCTGTTCAGGCCTGACCCTGGTTGTAGACCTTCCATATTACAATAGATTTTTCTCTTTTTTTGAGATGGAGTTTTACTATGTTGCCTTCAGTAGAGTGCCATGGTGTTACAGCTCACAGCAACCTCAAACTCTTGGGCTTAAGAGATTCTGTTGCCTCAGTCTCCCAAGCAGTTGGGACTACAGGCACCCACCACAATGCCTGGCTACTTTTTTTGTTGTTGTTGTAATTGTCATTGTTGTTTGGCAGTCCCAGGCTGGGTTTGAACCTGCTAGCTCCAGTGTATGTGGCTGGCCTCCTAGCTGCTGGGCAACAGGCACCAAGCTGATTATTTATTTATTGATTGAGACAGAGTTTCAGTTGCTCTGGTTAGAATGCCGTGGCATCATAGCTCACAGCAACCTCAGACTCCTGGGCTCAAGCAATTCTCTAGCCTCAGCCTCCAGAATAGCTGGGATTACACACGCCTACCACAAGGCTCGGCTATTTTTACAGATGGGGATCTCTCTTTAGCTCAGGCTGGTCTCAAACTCATGAGCTCCAGTGATCCGCCTGCCTTGGCTTCCTAGAGTGCTGGGATTACAGGAACGAGCCACCATGCCCAGCCTTACAATAGATTGTTGTGCCCACCCAACCTTATAAATTGGTGGGATTAACATAGCCTTGCTTATAACAGGCAGTTCTGGCTTAATGGTTGATTGAAGTCTCATAGTCAATCATTCAACTTCTATGAATGTGTCTAGTACATGCCAGGAGCTGTTTTTGTTTTGTTTTGCTTTGGTTTTTAATTGAACCAGGTGATAAAGAGCTGTTTTTTGAACAGTATATAATTTTCTGCTGCAGATGACATGGCCTTGCTCCAGACTCTTAGGTGTCAACATTAAGATTCTCCCTCTAGAGCTTGCATCAACTCCAAAAGGTACAATAACATCTCCCCTAATTTAGAATAGCCTGGCTGGCTTTAGACCCTGGACTCCTAAAAGGTCACTTTTGTGGTAGGCCCCCGAATCCTAGAGATAATGTTTATCTCTCATTCTCCAAGGCCTCCAAGTACTTGCCGTTTCTTGCTCATTTGATTTCATTAACATGATGTCATTGATACCGTGGACCCATGTAATGTTCTGCAGAATGTTCAGATCATCCAGGTTCCTTCAGACTATGTTATGGCAGAGAACTGGTGGGTTAACACAGCTCCAGGCAAGACAAGGAAAGCATATTGTGAACTGCCTAAGTGTGAATATTCTAATAAAGATAGCATGCTTGGCATAGCTACTGCCATTGGGGCTACTACTTGGTTAAGTTTGCAGCGGGCCACTCTCATTCACAGTGATTCTTTAATTTTTACAAAGACTAAATCAGTGAATTAAATGGGTAGTATAATGGGATCACCATTCCTTAAGTTTTTGGAAGTAACAATAATCTCTTCTGTTTTCTTCAGGATAAAATATTATTTTTTATTTGCTATCTTGTCTGGGAGTCATGGAACTTTCAAGGGCTTTCATCTTTTTTTCCTAATTTAATGGCTCTTAATTACAGGTCAAGAAACTGAGGTGAGGATTCTCCAACTGCTGTGTCCATTGCTATACTTTTAGGAAGCAGAAAAATGATGACTGGGTGGGTGAGTGAGATGCACTTGGGTTAGGATTCCATTTATCACATGACTCACATGTGCCTCTCCTCTAACAGCACTCTGGGATCCTGCTTATAACCATCACCTTGGGCCTGGTAACCAACAGCACTTGAAAGACCCGAGTACTCTAATTTCCATAGTAAATGATCCCAGGTCCTTGCAGGAAAGAAGTGTAGGAATCACTACTTTATGTACCTACTATAGTATCTGTTTTTATGAGCACCTGGCCTTTCTTTCATTTGATAGGTTCTGGGTCCTAGGTGTGAGAATTGGCTGAGATCTGAAACTCTGAAAGGAACCGTGACTTCCTACTGGTGAAGCTCACCTCAGCTGTCTGCTCATTCATTCCTGGCTCTCTTTTGGGGGCACACACACCCACAGACACACTGCCAGATATGTATAGGACATAGTTACACAAAAAATTATTTGTTATCTACCTGAAATTAAAATTTAAACGGGCAATCTATATTTTTATTTGCTGAATCTGGCAAATACCAGATTCTATCAGTCATTCCCATAGATCGTTGGAATCAGGCCTCCTGGCTGGCAGACCTTATAGCCTCCTTGTTCTGAAAGTTAAGTGCTGCCAACAGGCCTCCTTTTCTCTGGGATCCCATCATTCCCATTACCTACTAGGGAGCCATGTCTGTGATAGCATCTCCCACCATTAATCTAGGTTACAGGAGATGACCAGTATTGAGCTTCTCGATAGGCTGGTGCCCAGTCGCCAAAATGCACTTGGCAAATCCTCTAGGTCCTCCTAAGGGACAGAGGCAACTGGTGGATTTTCTGGTATTCTCCAGGAGATTCATTCTGGTCGCTCCTGTGAGCCATTTCAATCCTTTCTCTGTGGTCTGCCACAGCAGTTACAACTCTCTATTTCATGTGGACCAACAGTTTTGCCAACTTTTAAGAGCTTTCCTAGCAGCATATTAAATCAATTTCTCTGGGTCCATACCAGGGGTTAAATCCTGTGTCATGACACAATGTCCCCTCTGTGGAGCTTTATATTCTACCCCACTCATTCACATATCACTTGAAGGCAAACTCCCCGTTCTTGCCTCCACATGTGAGCCAGGTTCTGCAACTGCCTTGGCATATTAATATCTGTCTTCTTTTATCAGCCTTAGCACTTTCTCGGTTGGGTGACCTTGGTATTTCATTCTAGTAATTGATCTGACAGCAAGGAAGGGAGGTGGGGCAGATGTTGAGGCAGGTTCATGGTGTCTGATAAGGCACCTCCTTTCATGAGGCTTCTGAACAAGTGGCCAAGTCTGCAGACCCAGAGTCTTCAGGTTATTCTGTAAGTTTTTTTCTCTTTTTCTTTTTTGGTGAGACAGTCTCATTCTGTTGCCCCTGAGTAGAGTGCCATGGCCTCATAGCTCACAGCAACCTCAGACTCTTGGCTCAAGTGATTCTCTTGCCTCAGCCTCCCGAGTAGCTGGTACTACAGGTGCCTGCCACTACTCCAGGCTATTTTTAGAGACGGGGTCTTGCTCTAGCTCAGGCTGCTCTTTAACCTGTGAGCTCAGGCGATCTGCCCGCCTCAGCCTCCCACAGTGTTAATCTGCAAGTTTAAGGGTATCAATCACATTTGCTCAGTCTCAGATCCTATTTTCACCTTCTCATGGCCCTGACTTTGACATAAGCAACATGCCTAGGCTGAGAATCCATCCTTCTCTGAAATTCTTCCACTGTTACAATTAAGACGTACACCTGAAAGGCAGGGTGCGGTGGCTCCCGCCTGTAATCCTAGCACTCTGGGAAGCTGAGGCGGGCAGAACACTTGAGCTCACAACTTCGAGACCAGCTTGAGCAACAGTGAGACCCTGTCTCTAAAAATAGCCAGGCCTTGTGGCGGACACCTCTACTAAGGAGGCTGAGACAAGAAGATCACGTGAACCCAGGAGTTTGAGTTTATTGTGAGCAATAACGCCATGGTACTCAACCCCAGGGTGACTGAGACTGTGTCTCCAAAACAAACCAACCAACCGATCAAAAACAAAAACCCTATTCCTGAGCTTAGTCTGCCCCCTGGCTGCAGGAGAAAAGGTCCTCTTCACAAGCTGCCATCTGATTCATGCAGTGATTAACTGATCTGAGCTTGTCATTTTTCTCCAACACATCAGTGGTTCTAACCAATGGCCACCCAATTTCACAATTCTTTTATTCCTTCTTGCGTTTGTTTCTTTTTGAGATGAGGGTCTATGTTACCCAGACTAGCCTTAAACTCCTGGGCTCAAGCAACCCTCCTGCATCAGCCTCCTGAGTAGCTGGGACCACAGGCGTACAACTGTGTGCTTGGTTCATAATCTTCATAGTTATCTGCACTTCTCACATGCCAGGAACATTTGATAAGCAAGTGTATTCCTTTCCACCTACCACTGTTGACAAGGGTCTTCATTGCCATCTGTTGTTCAACTCCAGAATCCCATCCTTAAATCTGCTTTGTAGGACTACTTCTGGTACCAGCTATTTTAGAATTGGCCCCCTGGCAGCAGAGCTGAGATGGCAATTTTTGTTCAAGTGATGTGATAAGGAAGTGCTCTGGTGAATTCTATAAGAGAACGAGGATGGCAATGGATGGCACTTTAGGAGAGGAGGAGTTAGTTCAAAATGTGGGTTCAGCTGAAGTCTAGCCTCAATCTGATCTCCAGGAGGAGCTATGGAGGAAGAATGTCTCCACTGAGTTGTTCCCCTTGAGGCAGGAGTCTGAATTTTTGTTTTTGAAACAAAGTCAAGCTGTCACCCTGGGTAGAGTGCTGTAGCATCACAACTCACAGCAACCTCAAACTCTTAGGCCTATGCGATTCTCTTGCCTCAGCGTCCCAAGTAGCTGGGACTACAGGCGTCTGCCACAATGCCCAGCTATTTTTTGGTTGTAGTTGTCATTGTTGTTTTGCAGGCCCGGGCTGGATTCGAACCCACCAGCTCCAGTATATGTGGCTGGCGCCCTAGCTGCTTGAGCTACAGGTACCAAACCAGGAGGCTGAACTTTTATATTCCCAAATCTGTCAGTCACTGGTTGAAGGATGTCTTGGGAAGAGACATTTCCGGATAAGATAGCTACCTGTCAGTGGAGGGCAGGACCTAAAACACTAGTTTGGCTTAAAAAAAAAATCAAACAAACAAAAAACCTGCTCAGCCACATCCTAGACTTCCCCAATTAGTGACTTTGTCCCTTTTTGTCCCTGCTCTCCTAATGACAGTCTCTGAGGTCTTCATTTTCTCCTCCGGCTGACATTTCTTCAGTTCATCCAATTCCTTCTCCATTAAATGGGACTCAGCAGTGGTCTCTGAAAGCATGTCTAGCAGGATATCCACTTTCAGCTGCAAGAGATTGTTCTCTTCTTCAAGTTGCTGGTTCCGCCTGCGAAGGCGCTGAGCCTCCCTCCGGTCCACACCTCCACTAATCCTTGTCTCTGCTATCACTGGCCATTTTCAAACTTCAGGCTTTGCCCTGCCAGGTTCATAATGGGGGTTCCATAGTCAAGGCCCAGCTCCACCTCCCGGGTTGACCGATCCAGAGAATGCAGGTTGGAGAGAGAAGCAGACTTCCAAGGAGGCATCTTTTTTGGACTGAATGTATTCCCAAAGAGAGGTGTCTTTGGCCTGATAAAGGACAAGCCAGTGCGCCCTTCTCCTGAGGCGTAGCAGAAGCTGGGGTCCAAACGCACTCGAGAGTCCCCCTCAAAGACCCTGCCAGCGGCACCAGTCACCCGCGGCGACAGAGGCTCACCGGCCCCCCCAAAAGTCTTGATATTTAGGAGAAAAAGTCCTCTTCCTCCTTTTCCTCTCCTCTTTCTCCTTCCCCTCTGTCCCCTCTCTTTCTCCTTCCTTCTATTCTTCTTCAGTGCCTTGGCTATTTTTCAGTCTCTTACATTTTTATTTACACTTAGAATCAGCTTATCAGAGTCTATTAATTAAGAAAAGGTAAAATTGTAGCTGGGTGTGGTGGCGGGCACCTGTAGTCCCAGCTACTTAGGAGGCTGAGGCGAGAGGATCGCTTAAAACTTTGAGGTTGCTGTGAGCTATGATGTCACAGCACTCTACTGAGGATGACATAGGGAGACTCCTATGTCTCAAAAAAAGGAAAGAAAAGAAAAGATGAAATTGTTATTAGAATTATATTGGATTTGGAGATCGGTTTGGGGAAAACTGACATTCCAATACTGAGTCTTCCATTCCACCATGGAACATGTTTTTTATTAATATAACTCCATTTATTTGAAATGTCTTTCAAAAATGTCTTGGGTGGCGCCTGTGGCTCAGTGGGTAGGGCACCGGCTGCGTATACCAAGGGTGATGGGTTCAAATCCGGCTCAGCCAAACTGCAACAAAAAAATACCCGGGTGTTGTGGCAGGTGCTTATAGTCCCAGCTACTCTGGAGGCTGAGGCAAGAGAATCGCCTAAGCCCAGGAGTTGGAGGTTGCTGTGAGCTGTGTGATGCCACAGCACTTTATCAAGGGCAATAAAGTGAGACTCTGTTTTTACAAAAATGAAAAAATTAAAAAAAATAATAATCAAAAATGTCTTATAGTGGCCAGGTGCTGTGGTGCACATCCATAATCCCTATGTTTTGGGTGGCTCAGGCCAGAAGTTCACGACCAGCCTGGGCAACAAGTGAGAACCTTCTGTACCAAAGGAAAAAAAATTTACAGCTTTCTGTGTAGAATTTTATATGTCTTTTCTTAGAATTGGGCCTAGACATATGGTTTTGATGATATTAGTTAGACATTATATTAAACATTTTTCATTTCCTACTGGATACGAACGTGTAAAAATAAATTGAAATTTTGTATGTCGAGTGTAATGATTTCTGGTGAGGGCTAACCACCGGAGAAGACGGTCTCAAGTTTGGAAGGCAAGAGTAAAACAGTTGCCATGCTGACTCTCTAAAGACCCATGTAGGTCAGACCTTTTTGCAGCTCAGGTGAGGGCTTAGTGTGAGCAGCGGCTAGATCCACAGCTCCCTGGGTTCCTATGAGATCTTTTCCTTCAGTTTCTTCAAATAGTGGGTCAAGTGTGACTGTGGTTCCATGGCAAGTCATCCATGGCAGTGAAGTTGGAGGCCTGGAGATTGAATAAGGTCAATGTGGGTTCTGGTAAGAGAGAGATAAATAGGCTCCAGACTGACCTTATAGGTTCTGGCTGTCCTTTCTTTTCTCCACTACATGTCCATTTTTCCTTCCTGACCACTTGTCCTGTAAGTACAAGGTCAGTGCCAGTTGCAGAATAATATAATAGTTCAAAGTTATGTAATATCAAACCTCTAAAATAAATCCTTTATATCACTGCTAAGGTTCTTGTTCTCTAATCAAACTCTCTCAAATATCCAGTAACAAACCATCCATATGGTTGTTCTCATAATTTATTTTAAAATTATTTTGCATTTTTACATGCACGGTCATATTATCTGAGAATCTTCCCAATCCTTACTCTTTAATTTTTTTTTCTTGCCTTACACTGTAGGCCAGGACCTCAAAATGTTGGACAGAAATGACAAAAATAAGAATTTTTGTCTTATTCCATTATTAAGTATGATGTTTGCTACAAGTTTCCCCCTTTCACCTTCTTTTCATAAATATTTTTTATTACATTAAGGAAGTTCCATTCCATTCCTGGCTAAGTTTTATCATACTTGAACAAATACTTGAACTTATTAAATGCATTTTTAAATACTCAAATACTTGAACTTATTAAATGCATTTTTCTGTACCTATTAAGATAATCAATGATCCTTCTACTTTATTCTGTTAGCAAATTATATTGTTTGATGTTCTAATGTTAGACTAACCTTGTGTTCCTGGAATAAATCCACTTTGGGTGTGATGTATTCTTGCTTTTATGTATTACATGTGTTTTGTCTTTTTTTGAGACAGAGTCTCACTTTGTCACCCTCTGTAGAGTAACACATAAGTGGCCACTAAGCACATGAAAATATTCTTAACATTATTAATTATCATGGAAATGCACATAGTGAGACGTCACTATATACCCACTAGTATGGCTAAAATTAGGATGACTGATAATAGTAAGTGTTGGAGGGGACATGGAGCGACTGTAACTTTTATACATTGCTTGTGGGAGGTTGGAAAGGTACAACCATTAGAAAGGGAAAAACTGGCTCCATGCCTGTGGCTCAAATGGCTAAGGCACCAGACACATACACCTGAGCTGGCGGGTTTGAATCAGCCTGGGCCTGCCTCACAACAATGACAACTGCAACCAAGAAAAAAATAGCTGAGGCAAGAGAATCGCCTAAGCCCAGGAGCTGGAGGTTGCTGTTAGCTGTGTGACGCCATGGCACTCTACCGAGGACGATAAAGTGAGACTCTATCTCTACAAAAAAAAAAAAAGAAAGAAAGAAAAAATAGATGAGTGTCGTAGTGGGCGCCTGTATTCCCAGCTACTTGGAAGGCTGAGGTAAGAGAATTGCTTAAGCCCAGGAGTTGGAGGTTGCTGTGAGCTGTGATGCCACAGCACTCTACCCAGGGTGACAGCTTGAGGCTCTGTCTCAAAAAAAAAAAAAAAATATTAAACTGTATATGTAAAAGAGTGCACTTTACTGTATGTAAATCATACTTCAGCAAATAAATGCTCAAACACATACACACAGATACATACACAGGAAAATGACTATAAAACAGTGTTAAAGTAGGGCAGTGCCTGTAGCTCAAAGGAGTAGGGCGCCAGCCCCATATGCTAGAGGTGGTGGGTTCAAACCCAGCCCGGCAAAAACCAAAAAACCAAAAAACAAAACAAACAAACAAAAAAACAGTGTTAAAGTAAAAGAAGATAGAACAGAAGGAGAGGGGCAGGGTTTGGGTTTTGTTTTTGTTTCTTCTGTATAAGCCTTCCTCAAATTGATTTTTAAAAACAATGTCATTATGTGTCTTTACTAAAAAAATACTAGGCAAAAATGAGAAGTAAGGAGATAGAATCAGAAAGTAGACAACTTTTTTGAGAAGTTCAACAGTGAAGGAGAGCGGAAGATTGGGCTTTGGTTGGAGAAGATCTGAAGATTTCATGGGAATTCTTTTTTTAATGATAGACACAGAAAATTATACACGAACCTATTCTACTTATAGTTCTTACATAATTATAGAACTAAAAGGAAATTACAAGTGAAACCTAAAGAAAATTCCCAAACCAATTCAATTTAATAATATAAAAAAGACCAGAATTGCACTTCATAATCTTTACCATGAAAAATGTGAATAAATGTATTTAGGAAAATGGCTAGAAAAAAAGCTATAGCAAAATTCCTACAAAGACAGCACATCAATATAAATAAAACAGTTTAAATTTTCTTCCTATACTTTTGTACATGTTTG
The DNA here is from genome assembly GCA_963574655.1 of Perodicticus potto. Classification (NCBI taxonomy): domain Eukaryota; kingdom Metazoa; phylum Chordata; class Mammalia; order Primates; family Lorisidae; genus Perodicticus; species Perodicticus potto. Next base: position 14,578 of record CAUYRH010036314.1, on the reverse strand, counting down.
AAAGTTTCTGTAATGAATATTTGTTACTTATATAACTCGCTAAAGACAAGTATTTGTAAAGGAAAGAATAATGGATGCTAATTTTCAAATAGGTATGACTCTAATGCATATGTATTTTTATCATCTGCGTGTAGATAATAAAAATGTTATTTTTATTTCCTGCTTTCCTATTGTTCATGCCGCTATTCCCACGTCCTCTTGTTAGTTTTTTTCTCTTCCAGCACCAAATAGTTCCCAGTCACTTGAGATGGCACAGCCTGGAACAATAACAGGCCATCCCAGTGTAACCTGGTGCTTTTTGACTCATAAAACAGATGCTGCTTTGTATAACAAGTGTTTTGTAACATCCCCTTTACTAGGCTGAAAGGAAATCATAGACAACATTAATAAAGCCCACCTGTACCCGCAATTTTCCTCCAAATTAATACAATGCTTTATGTAAAGAAACAATACAGGGCCTGTTGGTGGCTCTTGGCTGCAGTCCTAGCACTCTGGGAGGTCTAGGAGGGTGGATCCCTTGAGGTTCTAGAGTTGGAGATCAGCCTGAGCAAGAGCAACCCCCTATCTCTACTGAAAATGGAAAAACTAGTTGGGCGGATATTGTGGTGGGCGCCTGTAGCCCCAGCTATTTGAGAAGCTGAGGCAAGAGGATAGCGTAAGCCCAAGAGTTTGAGGTTGCTGTGAGCTATGATGCCACGGCACTCTACCCAGGGCGACAGACTGAGACTCTGTCTCAAAAAAAAGAGGAAAAAAAGGGGTTGCGCTTGCGGCTCAAAGGAGTAGGGTGCCAGCCCCATATGCTGGAGGTGGTGGGTTCAAACCCAGCCCCGGCCGAAAACTGCAAAAAAAAAAAAAAGAGAGAGAGAAAGATACAAAGAAAAAAATGTGTAATAAAAGAAATCTTTTAGTATGATTGCATTAGAAGATGGTAAAACTCAGATGCTTGTCTATGCATGTATAATCAAATCGTCAGCTTCAAATACAGACCATTCACTTGTGCAGGTGACTCAAATACTTTGGGTGAGCTAATGAATTGTCCAAAATGGTGAATTATTATTGGTAAAGTTCCGAACAAAATAATCTTCTTTTAAATTATAAGATAGCTACCTTCCTGTATGAAATATAAAATTCAATGCATATTAAAGCCATGCAGAAAATATTGGGAAAAACAGAGCTTGGGTCTAGGTTCAGATATAAAATTAAAAATTTTTAGTTCCCTCCATGTCCCATGGGCTATTTGAAAGTTGGGTGGGATGTAAGACAATATTTTATTTTGCCAAACTTTTCCACTGTGCCGCAGGGGGCCAGCATTTCCAGCCCCCAACCACTAACTGACTTCAGCATCCCATAAATATAATCCTACACGTTTCCAAAAAGCCTTCCAGGGAACAATGCCATCTCTGTGAAGCATGCTACTTAGAGCCTTCTTCCATCCTGGGTTCACAGAACCTAGTTTCTAGGTCACTGCCAAAGTGAACAGGACAAGGCAGTAACTGGGGAGTCAGTACTACTGAAACAAGGTGTCTCTGCCCCTCTGAACTTTGTCCTCACTCAACCTGCACCACAAACCTCCCGACCAGCCTGAAGCTTACTGTTTCCTGACACTCCACTTAACCCTGTCCTCTGTGGCTTCCTAATGACTTCCGTGTTCTCTCAGGTTCTAGCAAACTTGCAGTCCCTAAGCATTTGGCGCCATTTATTTCCCCTCTGGGATTGTTATTTTTTATTTATTTTATTTTGTTTTTGAGACAGAGTCTCTCTGTGTTGCCCTTGGTAGAGTGCCCTGGCATCACAGCTCACAGCAATCTCTAACTCTTGGGTTTAAGCGATTCTCTTGCCCCAGCCTCCCAAGTAGCTGGGACTACAGGTGCCTGCCACAGCACCTGGCTATTTTTTGGTTGTAGTTGTCACTGTTGTTTGGCAGGCCCGGGCTGAGATCAAACCCGCCAGCTCCGGTGTATGTGGCTGGCACCCTAGCCGCTGAGCTACAGGCGCTGAGCCCCAATAACATTAAGTTTTAAGGACACTCACAAGGTCATGCAATCTCCAGAACGTTTTCCGTCTTCCAAAATGGAAACTCTATACCCGTTTAACAATTCTCCACCTCCCCAAACCCCAAGGCTGCAACAAACACCCGCGCACATATGTCTTTGAGCAAGGCTAACTGTAGGATAAGCTTCAAGAGGAGAGATTGCTGGATCAAAGGATACAGGAAGTTAAAATTTAGACAAATGTTATCAAACTGCTCTCTCCCAAAGGGGTGAATAACACTGTGGGGAGTGGCAATTCATACTCACATGGGGTGGGACTGTTACTATTTCATCACATCTTTGTTAACATTGGGAAATTTTTGTCATTTAAAAAATATTAAGAATTAGTTTGTATGGCAGGGTGCAGTGGCTCACACCTGTAATCCTAGGAGTCTGGGAGGCTGAGGTGGGAGAATCCCTTGAGGTCAGGAGTTTGGGAGACCAACCTGAGTAAGAGAGAGACCCAATCTCTACTAAAAATAGAAAAAATTAGCTGAGTATTGTGGTGGGCACTTGTAGTCTCAGCTATTCAGGAGAGTGAGGCAGGAGGGTCACTTGAACTTAGGAGTCTGAGGTTGCTGTGAGCTATGACACCATGGCACTCTAACCTTGGCAGGCAGCAGAGTACGACTCTGCCTCAAAAAAAAAAAAAAAGAGGCTTGGCGTTTGTTTTTTTTTTCTTTTTTTTTGTAATTTTATTTATTTATTTATTTATTTATTTATTTATTTATTTATTTATTTATTTATTGAGACAGCCTCAAGCTGTCACCCTTGGTAGAGTGCTGTGGCATCACAGCTCACAGCAACCTCCAATTCCTGGGCTCAAGCGAGTCTCCTGCCTCTGCCTTCCAAGTAGCTGGGACTACAGGTGCCCGCCACAACCCCCGGCTATTTTTTTGGTTGCAGCCGTCATCGTTGTTTGGCAGGTCCGGGCTGGATTGGAACCCGCCAGCTCAGGTGTACATGGCTGGCGCCTTAGCCCATTGAGCCATAGGCGCCAAGCACAGTGGTTACAGCTCCAGCCACATACACCAAGGTTGGAGGTTTGAACCCGGTCCAAAAAATAGCCGGGGGTTGTGGTGGGTGCCTATAGTTCCAGCTACTTGGGAGGCTGAGGCAAGAGAATCACTGAAGCCCAACAGTTTGAGGTTGCTGCAAGCTGTAACACCATGGCACTCTACCAAGGGCGACATAGTGAGACTCTGTTTAAAAAAAAAAAAAAAAAAGAGAAAGAAAAAGAATTAATTGAATTTGATTTTTATCTAAATGACATAACAGGCTGGGCGTGGTGGCTCACATGTGACAGTCTCACTTTGTTGCCCTTGGCAGAGTGCTGTGCTGTGATAGCTCAGAGCAACCTCAAACTCTTGGGATTCACTGACCCTCTTCCTCAGCTTCTCAAGTAGTTGGGATTACGCACCCACCACAACACCTGCCTATTTTTAGAAACGGGGGTCTCACTCTAACTCAGGCTGGTCTGGATCTCCTGAGCTCAAGCAATCCACTGGCCCTGGCCTCCTAGAGTGCTAGGATTACAGGCATGAGCCACTGTGCTCCACCAGTACCTGCCATTTCAGCAGGTTTTCAGGAGATAAAAGAGATAAACCTTTGTGTATTCGGTTTGTCATTTTTTTTTTTTTTATTACCTAGGTTTTTTCTTTTTTTTTTTTTGAGACAGAGACTCAAGCTGTCACCCTGGATAGAGTGCCGTGGCATCACAGTTCACAGCAACCTCCAATTTCTGGGCTCAAGCGAGTCTCCTGCCTCCGCCTCCCAAGTAGCTGGGACTACAGGCGTCCACCATAACGCCCGACTATTTTTTGGTTGCAGCCGTCATTGTTCTTTGGCCGGCCAAGGCTGGATTTGAACCCGCCAACTCAGGTGTACGTGGCTGGCACTTTAGCCACTTGAGCCACAGGCGCCGAGCCTGGTTTGTCATTTTTTGACGCTGGGCTCAACCAGAATGTGCCATTTTAGTAGGTTTTCAGGAGATAGATAAATATGTGTGTATTCAGTTTGTCATTTTTAATCCAAAATCTGGTACATCCCTTCCTACTTACGAATTCAGGCATAAGCCACCCGGCCCAGCCTTCAAATTGCTAATATTTTATTTAGAACTTTCACCTTTATCTTCCTGAATGAAGTAGGGTTGGAATTTCTTTCTTATAGTGTCTTTACCTCATTTTTTGTCTCAGAATTATGCTGACCTCAATGACTGAGTTGAAGAGCATTTTATTTCTTTTATTTATTGGAAGAATTTAGTTTTTTGTTATGCTAATTCATGTGTCACTCATTCACTTATTTTTCAGCTTCCAAACTTTTGTTCCATTTCTTACCTGCTGTTAACTTTATTTCCCTGTCTTTCATGGGTACATGCCATTTTATTCTTATTGTTTTAATTAAATTTAAAATTTTTCTTGAGGCAGAGTCTTACTTGGTGGTCCTGGGTAGAGTGCTGTGGCGTTACAGCTCACAGCAACCTCAACTTCTTGGACTCAAGCAATCTTCTTGCCTCAGACTCCTGAGTAGCTGGGACTATAGGCACCCTCCTGAAACACTCAGCCAGTTTTTTCTATTTTTAGTAGAGATGTGGGAGAGTCTCACTCTTGCTCAGGTTGGTCTCGAACTTGTGAGATCAGACAATCCACCCGCCTCGATGTCCCAGAGTGCTAGGATTACAGGTGTGAGCCACTGTGCTCAACCAGTATGTGCCATTTAGTAGGTTTTCAGGAGATAAGAGAGATAAATATGTGTATCCAGTTTGCATTTTTAATCCAAAATCTCTATGTCCTTTCCTACTTATGAATTCATCAGTAAAGTTTGACTAATTGAGAATTGAGTGTATAAAGAATAGATTGAGTTCTGAGCCTGGATATTTAACTTTATTTATTTATTGTTTGTTTGTTTGTTTGTTTGAGACGCAGTCTCACTATGTCGCCCTGGGTAGAGTGCAGTGGCATCACACCTCACAGCAACCTCCAACTCTTGGGCTTAAGCGATTCTTTTGCCTCAGCCTCCCAAGTAGCTGGGACTACAGGTGCCTGCCACAATGACCAATTTTTTGGTTATTGTTGTCGTTGTTTGGCGGGCCTGGGCTGGATTCGAACCCACCAGCTCCGGTGTATGTTGCTGGCGCTCTAGCTGCTGAGCTATAGGTACCAAGCCTGGAACAATTTAACTTTAAATTGTTCATTTTAATAGAAGAACTAAGAAGCCTCTATAGACATTCTTTGGGCATATTGCAAGTTTAGCTCCAGACCACCACGATAAAGGAAATATTGCAGTAAAGAGAGTCACGCAGTTTTTGTGGGTGCCCAGTGTGTATACAAGCTATGTCTGCAGCATACTGTAGTCTATTAAGCAGGCAATGGGTCCTGTCTAAAAAAACCCAATGTACATTCCTTAATTACAAAGTAAGCACTAAAGAGAGTTGGGGCTTTTGTCTGAATTAGGCTTTGGCTTAAGGGAATGTGTGGCTGGTTTTATCTTCTATCCAGGCAGCTAAAACTCTCTCCATGACAGCAATAAGGCTGTTTTGCTTTTTTATCATTCGTGTGTTCACTGGAGTCGCAACTTTCGTTTCCTAATTTCTTCAAGAACTTTTGCTTTGTCTTTACAACTTTGCTCACTGGTGCCAGAGGTTTAGATTTTGACCTATTTTGCTTTTGACATGCCTTCCTCTCTAAGCTTAATCACTTTTAGCGTTTGATACAGAGTGAGAGATGTGGGACGTCAAGGCTATGGTAGGGTCATTCATTGGCCTAATTTCACTATTATGTCTTAGACAATAGGGAGGCCCCAGGAGAGGGAGAGAAATGGGGAGTAGTCAGTTGATGGAGCAATCAGAACACTCACTTATTGATTAAGTTCACTGGCATATACGGGCATGGTTTGCCCCAAATCATTACAATAGTAACATCAAAGGTCACTGATCACAGACAGTAGACAGATAATAATTATTATGTAAAAGTTTGGAATATTGTGAGAATTAACAAAATGGGACAGAGAAACACGAAGTGAGCACAGAAAAATGGACTTGGTGGGCACAGATTGCCACAAACTTTCAGTCTGGAAAAAAATGGAACACTTCTGAAGAGCAATGAAGTGAAGCAGAATAAATGTTTCCTCTATGACATCAAGCCATTAAGTCAAAGAATAATTTACCAGGGTGGCGCCTGTGGCTCAAAGGAGTAGGGCGCCAGCCCCAAATACCAGAGGTGGTGGGTTCAAATCCAGCCTCAGCCAAAAACTGCTTAAAAAAAATAAATATATAAAATAATTTACCAACCCAGCAGCAATGAGCACCTATCCTGCCCAGATTGTAGGCTCAAATACCTTTTCCCACTAAAAGGAATCAGAGATCCTTGAAGAATCGTGGATGATTTCAGATCTTGTGCAGAAACTGTTCAAGAGAAATCTGGAACATCTTGCCATATGGGTCAAAAGCACTGTCGTGTGAGAAAGTATCTTGATGCAATGACAGCTTCCTAATATACTGCAGAACAAGCTGTCTCAGAGGCCACAGAACAGAACGGCTCACAGAAAAAAACGCAGATCCTGAATCACGTGGTTTATCAACTCAATTAAAAACTTTCATTGAGTAGCAATAGAATCATTTCAAGCATTCAGGAGCCAACTTCAAGAGGCCCTCTGGCCAAGATGAAATAATTTAAGAATCAACAAGGATAATAACTAAATTTTTTGGAAACACATCAACTATATTTAATGCTGTGTCATTATAATGTCACAAGGACACTAAGAACCAACAAAAAATCTTTTATTGGAAGATGCTAGTGAACTAATTTATCATGTTCTACGTCCAGCCTCTTTTTCACCTGCTGCATATTGGAGGACGAGTTGTCTTGGGCCACGCATTAAATATACTAATACTAATCGAAGCTGATGAGAAAAAAGAAAAGGTCCGTGCATGATTTTCATGATAACTGGCACCATAAATAAACAAAACAAGCATCAGACAATCCGTGTGAGGCCCATGAGCTGCAGGTTGTACATTTGGACATCCTTACTTCTAAACTAATCTTTCCTATATGGACTATTTGAGTCAGAAACCATTTGGTAGATGAGTGTGTTTTTCTGCCTAGACACAGTCTAGCTGGTAAATATCACCATTTTGCAACACTAGATTCCATCTTAGCATTGACCTAACATCACATGCAAAAAAGAGACAACTGTATACTATGTATCTCCTGAAGAAAGGATAGGACACCACCTTTGAGGTAGCACTGCTTTACAAAAGTCAAACTTGAATCTGACTGCGCCCAGGTCTAGTCTATATCAATGGTTCTCAAGGTGTGATCAATATCACATGACACTTGTCACCAGTGGAAATTTGGGGGACTTACCCCTGACAAGAACCAGAAACTCTGAGGGTGGGGCGTGGCAACCCATTGTAACAAGTCATTCCGGTAATTCTGATGCCCACTAAAGATTGAAAACCACTGCTCTAAATCCAAAACCAGTTTGTAGGAAATACTGAGGAACATCCCAAGCAACTTTTGGGTGATGCAGGAGAAAAAAAAACAGACTGTGGGAAACTATATCAGACTTTAAATGTAAAGTGCACAGAGAGAAAAAAGAAATGAAAGAGAATTCATCAATAGAGACAGACTTGGGAAACATACTAACCTAATTGAAGTAAACAATCGTGCTTTGTTTTGTTTTTTGAGACAGAGTCTCACTATGTCACCCTGGGTAGAGTGCCGTGGTGTCACAGCTCACAGCAACTTCCAACTCTTGGGCTTAAGCGATTCTCTTGCCTCAGTCTCTTAAGTAGCTGGGACTACAGGTGCCCACCACAATGCCTGGCTATTTTTTGGTTCCGTTGCCGTTGTTGTTTAGCTGGGCCAAGCTGGTTTGAACCGGCCAGTCTTAGTGTATGCGGTTGGCACCATAATCACTGTGCTACAGGTGCCAAGCCCAAGTAAGCAATCTTATTACATTTAAGAGATAGTTGGAAATGTTAACACTGGTTATGTCATATTTAGGAAATATTGATTCTTTTAAACTATAACCATGGTATTAAAGTGTTAAAATTATTAAATGGGGGGTACTGAGGAAACTGAAACCTAACTCAGACCCATCTCCTGTAAGCAGCTAATTTAAAAGATGCTCAGCTAATCACAGGAGGCCAACGAAGCATATGTTATATTGTCTTGAACTTCCCATTGGATAGGCCAAAAGGCAATCGCTGAAACTTAACCAATGAAATCATTTCTTTGCTCTGCTTCTACATTTACCCTAGTAAAGCCTTCATCTCTTGCTCCTTTGGCAGATTCTGAACCAACTTCATTTTGGAGCTGCCTGATTCACAAATTGCTGTCTGCTCAAATAAACTCTCCAAAATTTGAATGTGTCAAAATTTATCTTTTAACATAAGTCATGTGTATGGGCAAAATGATAAGATATTATCAGTTTGCTTCAAAACCATATTGGGTGGATAGATGAAGATATAAATGAAAAAAGGTTGGCAGGGTGCAGTGGCTCATGCCTGTAATCCTAGCACTCTGGGAGGCCCAGGTGGGTGGATTGCTGGAGGCCAGGAATTTGAGACCAGCCTGAGCAAGAGTAAGACTCTGTCTCTACAAAACATAGAAAAATTAGCCAGGCATGGCAGTGTGCACCTGTAGTCTCAGCTACTCAGGAGGCTGAGGCAGGAGGATTCTTTGAGCCTTGGAGTTTGAGATTGCTGTGAGCTATGATGATGCTACTGCACTGTAGCCCAGGTGACAGAAAGAAAGAGAGAAAGAGAGGTTAGGGAGGGAGGGAAGGAGGGAAGGAAGGAAGCACGGAAGGAAGGAAGGAACGAAGGAAGTGACCATGGGGTACTAGTAATTAGGGCAGCATGATAGTTATATGGGGTTCATTATACTATAATATTTTGTCTACATTTGATATATTTAAATTCTCCATAGTAAAAAGCTAGGAAAAAAGCATTTGCCTTTAACTTTGAAGGGCTTTGTGTGAACTTATGAAAAGAGTTTTGCATTTAGGGACAGAACCTCTGGATGCCCTAATTTTTCCATTTATTTTCTTGCCAAAGTGAGCTGGGTAGTTGGGTAAATTGCTTCATTTCTGTCATCCTCATCTTCCTCATCTGTAAAGTAGAGTAGTGAGCATTAAATGATACAATGTTGATGTGGTTTGCAAAGAACTTTCCAGATGGAACGTTCTATTATCAAGTCTGAGTTCATTGAAGCCAAATGTGGTAACTTTGAATAATTTTTCAGCATGGTATCGGGTATATAACAGGTCCTCTATAAGTGTTTACCTTTGGCTTTTAAATTCAATTAAAACATTGTTTTTTGGCCCAAGCCAGCTAACGAACAATGACAACTGCAACAAAAAATATCCAGATGTTGCGGCGGGCGCCTGTAGTCCCAGTTACTTGGGAGGCGGAGGTAAGAGAATCACTTAAGCCCAAGAGTTTGAGGTTGTTGTGAGATGTGATGCCATGACACTCTACTGAGGGTGACATAGTGAGACTCTGTCTCAAACAAAACAAAACATTATTTGTTAAATAGATAACTGAATGGATACATTCCAATATATTCCAACATTCTAGGTTTTAGACTTCAACACAGTACCGTTTTGATCATTCATTTGATAATTAAAATTTATAATCAATGAATATAAGTAAGAGATAATTATTACCTAACGCTATGTAGTTAATAATATATTACATTCTGTATAGTTAATAGTATGTTATCACTTAGTTTAATTTGAACATGTTCTACACCTATCCAACTAGAATCTATTCTAATATATTGTAGATTGTATTTTCTCCTTTTCCTTCACGATTGCTCCATGGCTGAAAACAGTGGAAGGTGGGATGCTCTTGTTCAGTGTAGATATCTCAGTCTTGGAGACGATCTTCACTTAGATACAAAAATAAGGCAGGTTAAAGCAGGGACTAAGTTCTAGGTCTCCACCTCACCTCTGTAGTAAACTTCTTTGGGCTCCAGCAGAGGGCGCTCCACATTGCTCAGCCTCAACTGAGGTGTGGGGTACACAGGAGAAGATGCGGTAAGCATGCATTCAGTCTCAAAGCAAGTCTGTATTGAGCACCTACTGCGAGCCCAGCAGTTTTAGGTGCTGGGGGAATATGGAGACAAATAAGACATGAACTCTGCTGCGAAGGGAATCAGTCTGGAGTGAAGGGGCATATGTAAACAAGTAATGACCAGATGGTGCAGCAAGGGCAATAACGTGTCCCAGGGTACTAAGAGAACCATTAGCTGGGGATGTAGGAGTCAGGGAAGGCGTCACAGAATGTGAGCTTAATTTTTTAACTTAATTTAATTGTATTTTTTTTCCCTCAACCTTCCTTTTTTAAATTAAATCAAACACATAGATCATGTATACATTAATGCATTTGTGGGATACAATGTGGTGACATATAGAATGAGGAATGCTTACATCACACGGGTTAATATATACCTCATCTTGTTTACTTAATTATTGTGTTAAGACATTTATATTCTACACTAATAGATCTGACCTGTACCTTTGCATTATGCACCATAGTGTGATCCTACCATTCACCCTTATTATTATTTTTTTGAGACAGAGTCTCACTATGTCCCCCTCGGTAGAGTGCCGTGGCATCACAGCTCACAGCAACCTCCAACTCCTGGGCTTAGGCGATTCTCTTGCCTCAGCCTCCCAAGTAGCTGGGACTACAGGCGTTCACCACAATGCCTGGCTATTTTTTTTGTTGCAGTTGTCGTTATTTCAGCTGGTCCAGGCTGGGTTCGAACCTGCCCCCCTTGGTGTATGTGACTGGTGTCCTGCCAACTGAGCTATGGGCACTGCCCCCCCTTTTTTTTTTTTTGGAAGAGTCTGGCTCTCTCACCCAGGCTGGAAGGCAGTGGTATCACAGCTCACTGCAACCTCTTAACTCCTGGGCTCAAGTGATCTATACCTGTCTCCTGACTATAGGTATGAGCCACCACGTTGGGCTAATTTTTCTATTTTTTGTAGAGACAGGGTCTTGCTATGTTCCATAGGCTGGTCTTGAACTCCTGGCCTCAAGCCATCCTCCCACCTTGGTCTCCCAAAGTTCCAGGATTATAGGACCTTGCCCAGTGTGAGCTTAATCTTGAAAGGCAGATAAGAGTTTGCAGACAAAGTAGACAGAAAAGTATGTAAAAATACCTATGTGGAGGTAAGAATAAACATTCAATTAGTTTGGCATGGTGAGGAATAAGGTTTAAGTAGTGTGGAGAGTTGGCAGGGGCCAGATGGTGAAAGACCTTCATCCATGAAAAGAGAAGAACCAGTAAATGTACATGCACAACTCAGAAAGAGATTTAAAGTAAACTCTGCAGGGGATTATGCCCTGGCATAGTGTACACAAAATAGTTTTTCAGGGAGTTTGTTTCTTAAAGGATCTGCAGGGACCATTTATGCACTTACAAGATTGTCATTCTCCTGATTTTATAATCAGGGCCCAGTATGGTCATTCACTTTTTCACTTTCTTCACATTGGACGTATGTGACTTTTAAATGTGTCCTAAAACCAAGCCTACTGTCAATAGCATGACGATTTACCATCATTAAGGATCTCAAAAATATTATAAGTCACGTTTCGAAGCAGTTCTAAAAATATTCTAGAAATGTTGGGAATAATGTCAGCATCATTAGAATAAAAGCTGTACCCAAGGTGACAACTTTAGATAACTATTTTTTACTGAGTGTTTCTTTAAAAGCTTCCTTTTCTAGGCCGGCATGGTGGCTTATGCCTGTAATCCTAACACTCTGGGAGGGCCAAGGTGGGTGGAGCCCTTGAGCTCAGCATTTCAAGACCAGCCGGAGCAAAAGGGAGACCCTGTCTCTAAAAATAGCCAGGCATTATGGTTGTAGTCCCAGCTACTTGGGAGGCAGAGGCAAGAGGATCACTTGAATCCAAGAGTTTGAGGTTGCTGTGAGCTATGATGCCACAGCACTCTGAGGGTGACGCTGTCTCTAACAAAACAAAATAAAACAAAAGAAAACCTCCTTTTCTCTTGGTTACTGCTAGTGTAGCTCAGCAGACGTTGCCACTCAGAGGACATACAACATTGAAACCAACCAGAAGACAGAGCACTACTGCTGAAATATTTCCCCGAGTCTTCCCTTTTTGAAGCTGGGGATAGACACCCCACTGAGCCAGGCAGGAGGCCTTTTTGCTCTGAGTCACATCCTGTTTGCCTGGACAAGCGGCTGGCTGCCCTATCCACCCAGAGAGGCTTCTGAACTGACAAGTCCAACCGGCTTGTTCCCCTGGAGGCATCAGACCTCAGTGGAAACGGAGGGGAAGCTAGGGAGGCTGAAACCTGGCTACCTCAGCACCTTTGCTGCTTTTCAGTGATGTATCTGTGAGGAAAATAGTGGCGTCTGGAGGATTTTTCAGTGTGATTAAGTTTTAAAGGTATTACGGGTTTCTAGTCGATGAAGCATTTTAAATCAGAACAATAAACTCTTTTTTAAAAAATTTTTTTGAGACAGAAACTCACTTTGTGACCCCAGTAGAGTGCGATGGCATCATAGCTTACAGTAACCTCAACCTCTTGGGCTCACACGATTCTCTTGCCTCAGCCTCCCAAGTAGCTGGAACTACAGGCCTCGACCATAGCACCCACAACACCCAGCTATTTTTACAGACAGGGTCTCACTCTTGCTTAGCCATTCTTCAACACCTGAGCTCAGGCAATCCATCTGCCTCAGTCTCCCAGAACAGAACAATAAACTCTTAGAATCTAAAGGGCTAGAGGGAGGCCAGGCCCAGTGGCTCATGAGACCAGCTTGAGGAAGTGTGAGACCCCTGTTCTTTACTTAAAAAAAAAAAAAAAGAAAAGAAAAAATTAGCCACGTGTTGTGGCTGGCGCCTGTAGTTTCAGCTACTGGGGAGGCTAGGGTAGGAGGATCACTTGAACCCAAGGATCCAGGGTTGCTGTGAGCAACAAGGACACTCTATCCTGGCCAACAGAGTGAGACTGTCTCTAAACAAACAAACAAATAACCCACAAAACTCAGAAAGGGTTAGAAGGGTCCCTAGAAGTTATCTCATCTAAGAAGTCACCTGGTCCAATCCCCTCATTCTATAAACATGGAAGCCGAGGACCTGAGAGTTTAAAATACAGTGACCTTGGGACAGCCCTAGTTTATGCTTTTTTTCCAGTGTAAATATTACACAATTGTCCCAGTATGGAGGCTAGATTATATGTTCATTCACATCCTACCTTAGGAGAAAAGAAAAGATATGAACAGGTGGACAGCAGTGAAGAAGGAACTTTGGAAGGAAGAAATAATAGGAAAAAAAAATATAGCTATCACAGTGAGAATGAATTTAGCACAGCAGTTAACTTCCAAAGTGATTAAGTTGCTAAATTACATTTTTTTTTCTTTTCTTTTTTTTTTTGAGACAGAGACTCAAGCTGTCACCCTGGATAGAGGAGTACTGTGGCATCACAGCTCACAGCAACCTCCAATTCCTGGGCTCAAGCGAGTCTTCTGCCTCCGCCTCCCAAGCAGCTGGGACCACAGGTGCCCACCACAACGCCCGGCTATTTTTTGGTTGCAACCATCACTGTTGTTTGGCGGGCCCAGGCTGGATTCGAACCCGCCAGCTCAGGTGTACGTGGCTTGCGCCTTAACCCGTTGAGCCACAGGCACCAAGCCACATTTTTCTTTTCTTGAGACAGAGTCTCACTATGTCTCTATGCAGCCCTTGGTGGAGTGCCATGGTGTCATAGCTCACAGCAACCTCAGACTCTGGGTTTAAGCAATTCTTTTGCCTCAGCCTCCCAAGTAGCTGGACTACAGGTGCTCAGCACAATGTCCAGCTATTTTTTGTTATTGTTGTTATTGTTGCTTAGCAGGCCCTGGCTGGGTTCGAACTCGCTAACCCCGGTGCATATGGCCGGCACCCTAACCATTGAGCTATGGGCACTAAGCCTAAATTACATTTTTCTTTCCTGTGTTTTTGCTTCTCAAGATTAAAAAGAGTAATAAATATAAATGTAAAAATATTGGTTAATTTTGCAGTTTTTATGACTAGTACTATGGTTAAATTTTATTCGGCCTTTACAGACAAATTACAAATAATTCATATAAAATAATAAAGAAATAAAGTAGTTTAGGGAAAAACTCATAGTGGTAGTAGCTTTCTGGGGAAAATTAAACTAGACTTTGGTTTTATCAACAGGAGTTTGAGCCAAAACTTATGCTTCCACCATTATCCTAAAAGTACTCACTACTTTTAACCCCAAAGCAGTTTCCTCGCTTACAAATGTTTACTGAACACCTACTGTATGTCAAATGCTGTGTTCTATCAATAAGGCAGGGTACTCCTTTTTTTTTTTTTATTAAATCATAGCTGTGTACATTAATGCAATCATGGGGTACAATGTGCTGGTTTCATATACAATCTGAAATATTTTCATCAAACTGTTTAACATAGCCTTCATGACATTTTCTTAGTTATTGCGTTAAGACATTTATATTCTGCATTTAGTAAGTTTCATCTGTACCGTTCTAAGACAGGGTAC